>AWOL01S0173107.1:0-22666 GCA_000715115.1 Nicotiana otophora
TGTTCAGAACAGGAATAGAACAATTTTAGGAAAAGTTAGTGAAAAGATGAACATCGCCAAGTGCAATTCTCAAATCCTTGATTATCTTCCAATATACATATAATCATTTTATTTTTAGTTCCATTGTAGGGAACCAATACCCTATCTTCAACAGAAGGTACAACATCCCCTGGTTGCATTACTTTCTGCCAAAATAGGGTACGACATTCCCTAGTACCCTCCTAGAGTGCCACAAGCCTCATCTTATTACCATTATAAGGTACTACATCCTCTGGTTGCATTTCTTGTTGCAAACATAGGGTACGACATTCTTTAGTAGCATCCCATAGTGCCAAGAGCCTCACCTTACTGCAAACACAAGGTACTACATCCCCTGGTTGCATTTCTTGTTGCAACCATAGGGTACGACATTACCTAGTAGCACCCCAGAGTGCCTCTATCCTCCTCTTATTTCCAACACATAGTACTACATCCCCTGGTTGCATTTCTTGTTGCAAACATAGGGTACGGCATTCCCTAGTAGAATCCCAGAGTGCCAAGAGCTTCACCTTATTGCCAACATAGGGTACTACATCCCACGGTTGCATTTCTTGTTGCAAATATAAGGTACGACATTCCTTAGTAGTATCCCAGAGTGCCAAGAGCCTCACCTTATTACCAACACAGGGTACTACATCCCCTGGTTGCATTTCTTGTTGCAAACATAGGGTACGACATTTCCTAATAGCATCCCAAAGTGCCAAGAGCACCACCGTATTGCCAACACAGGGTACTACGTCCCCTGGTTGCATTTCTTGTTGCAAACATAGGGTACAACATTTCCTAGTAGCATCCCAGAGTGCCAAGAGCCTCACCTTATTGCCAACACAGGGTACTACGTCCCCTGGTTGCATTTCCTGTTGCAAACATAGGATACGACATTCCTTAGTAGTATCCCGGAGTGCCAAGAGCCTCACCTTATTGCCAACATAGGGAACTACATCCCCTGGTTGCATTTCTTGTTGCAAACATAGGGTATGATAATTCCTAGTAGCATCCCAAAGTGCCAAGAGCACCACCGTATTGCCAACACAGGGTACTACATCCCCTGGTTGCATTTCTTGTTGCAAACATAGGGTATGATAATTCCTAGTAGCATCCCAAAGTGCCAAGAGCACCACCGTATTGCCAACACAGGGTACTACATCCCATGGTTGCAAACATAAGGTACGACATTCCCAAGTAGCATCCCAGAGTGCCTAGAGCCTCACCTTATTGCCAACAGACGGTACTACATCCCCTTGTTGCATTTCTTGTTGCAAACATAGGGTATGATAATTCCTAGTAGCATCCCAAAGTGCCAAGAGCACCACCGTATTGCCAACACAGGGTACTACATCCCCTGGTTGCATTTCTTGTTGCAAACATAGGGTATGATAATTCCTAGTAGCATCCCAAAGTGCCAAGAGCACCACCGTATTGCCAACACAGGGTACTACATCCCCTGGTTGCATTTCTTATTGCAAACATAGGGTACAAAATTTCCTAGTAGCATCCCAGAGTGCCAAGAGCCTCACCTTATTGCCAACATAGGGTACTACGTCCCCTGGTTGCATTTCCTGTTGCAAACATAGGGTACGACATTCCCTAGTAGTATCCCAGAGTGACAAGAGCCTCACCTTATTGCCAACACAGGGAACTACATCCCCTGGTTGCATTTCTTGTTGCAAACATAGGGTACGACATTCCCTAGTAGCACCCTAGAGTGCCTCGAGCCTCATCTTATTGCCAACACATGGTATTACATCCTCTGGTTGCATTTCTTGTTGCAAATATAGTGTACGACATTTCGTAGTATAATCCATGAGTGCCAAGAGCTTTACCTTATTGCTAACGCAGGGTACTACATCCCATGGTTGCAAACAGAAGGTACGACATTCCCTAGTAGCATCCCAGAGTGCCAAGAGCCTCACCTTATTGCCAACAAAGGGTACTACATCCCCTGGTTGCATTTAGTGTAGCAAACATAGGGTACGACATTCCCTAGTAACATCCCAGAGTGCCAAGAGCCTCACCTTATTACCAGCACAGGGCACTATATCCCCTGGTTGAATTTCTTGTTCAAAACATAAGGTACGACATTCCCTAGTAGCATCCCGGAGTGCCAAGAGCCTCACCTTATAGACAAAAATAGGGAACTACATCTCTGGTTGCATTTCTTGTTGCAAACATATGGTACGACATTCCCTAGTAGCACCCCAGAGTGCCTCGAGCCTCATCTTATTGCCAACACATGGTACTTCATCCCATGGTTGCATTTCTGGTTGCAAACATTGCGTACGACATTCCCTAGTATCACCACAAAGTCCCTCGAGCCTCATCTTATTGCCAACACATGGTACTACATCCCCTGGTTACATTTCTTGTTACAAACAAAGGGTACAACATTCCCTAGTAGAATCCCAGAGTGCGAAAAGCTTCACTTTATTGCAAAATCAGGGTACTACATCCTATGGTTGCATTTCTTATTGCAAACATAAGGTACGACATTCCCTAGATGCATCCCAGAGTGTCAAGAACCTCACCTTATTGCCAACACATGGCACTACATCCCCTGGTTGCATTTCTTGTTGAAAACATAAGGTACAACATTCCCTAGTAACATCCTAGAGTGCCAAGAGCCTCACCTTATTGCCATCACAGGGTACTACATCCCCTGGTTTCATTTCTTGTTCCAAACATAGGGTACGACATTCTCTAGTAGCATCTCAGAGTGCCCAGAGCCTTGCCTTATTGCCAACACAAGGAACTACATCCCCTGGTTGCATTTCTTGTTGCAAACATAGGGTACGACATTCCCTAGTAGCACCCCAGAGTGCCTCGAGCCTCATCTTATTGCCAACACATAGTACTTCATCCCATGGTTGCATTTCTGGTTGCAAACATTGCGTACGACATTCCCTAGTATCACCACAAAGTCCCTCGAGCCTCATCTTATTGCCAACACATGGTACTACATCCCCTGGTTACATTTCTTGTTACAAACAAAGGGTACAACATTCCCTAGTAGAATCCCAGAGTGCGAAAAGCTTCACTTTATTGCCAAATCAGGGTACTACATCCTATGGTTGCATTTCTTATTGCAAACATAAGGTACGACATTCCCTAGATGCATCCCAGAGTGTCCAGAACCTCACCTTATTGCCAACACATGGCACTACATCCCCTGGTTGCATTTCTTGTTGAAAACATAAGGTACAACATTCCCTAGTAACATCCTAGAGTGCCAAGAGCCTCACCTTATTGCCATCACAGGGTACTACATCCCCTGGTTTCATTTCTTGTTCCAAACATAGGGTACGACATTCTCTAGTAGCATCTCAGAGTGCCCAGAGCCTTGCCTTATTGCCAACACAAGGAACTACATCCCCTGGTTGCATTTCTTGTTGCAAACATAGGGTACGACATTCCCTAGTAGCACCCCAGAGTGCCTCGAGCCTCATCTTATTGCCAACACATGGTACTATATCCCTTGGTTGCATTTCATAATGCAAACATAGGGTACGACATTCCCTAGCAGAATACCAGAGTGCCAAGAGCTTCACCTTATTGCCAACACACAGTACTACATCCCATGGTTGCATTTCTTGTTGCCAACATAAGGTACGACATTCCTTAGTAGCATCCCAGAGTGCCATGATCTTAACCTTATTGCCAACAGAGGGAACTACATCCCCTGGTTGCATTTCTTGTTGCAAACATAGGGTACGGCATTCGCTAGTAGCACCCCAGAGTGCCTTGAGCCTCACCGTATTGCCAACATATGGTACAACATCCCCTGGTTGCATTCCTTATTGCAAACATAGGGTACGACATTTCCTAGTAGCATCCCAGAGTGCCAAAAGCCTCACCATATTGCCAACATAGGGAACTACATCCCCTGGTTGCATATCTTGTTACAAACATAGGGTACGACATTCCTTAGTATCACCCAAGAGTGCCTCAATCCTCATCTTACTGCCAACATAGGGTACTACATCCCCTGGTTGCATTTCTTATTGCAAACATAGGGTAGGACATTTCCTAGTAGCATCTTGGAGTGCCAAGAGCCTCACCTTATTACCAACATAGGGAACTACATCCCCTGGTTGCATTTCTTGTTGCAAACATAGGGTACGACATTCCCTAGTAGCACCCCAGAGTGCCTCGAGCCTCATCTTATTGCCAACACATGGTACTACATACTCTGGTTGTATTTCTTGTTCCAAATATAGTGTACAACTTTCCATAGTATAATCCATGAGTGCCAAGAGCTTCACCTTATTGCCAACACCGGGTACTATATCCCATGGTTGGATTTCTTGTTGCAAACATAAGGTACGACATTCTTTAGTAGCATCCTAGAGTGCTACGACCATCACCTTATTGCCAACACAGGGTATTACATCCCGTGGTTGCATTTCTTGTTGCAAACATAGGGTACGACATTCCCTAGTAGCATCCTAGAGTGCCAAGAGCCTCACCTTATTGCCAACATAGGGTACTACATGCCCTGGTTGCATTTCGTATTTCAAACATAGGGTACGACATTCCCTAGTAGCATCCTAGAGTGCCAAGAGCCTCACCTTATTGCCAACATAGGGTACTACATGCCCTGGTTGCATTTCGTATTTCAAACATAGGGTACGACATTCGCTAGTAGCACCCCAGAGTCCCTTGAGCCTCATCTTATCGCCAACACATGGTACTACATCCCCTGGTTGCATTTCTTACTACAGACATTGGGTACGACATTTCCTAGTAGCATCCCAGAGTGCCAAAAGCCTTATCTTATTGCCAACACAGGGTACTACATCCCATGGTTGCATTTCTTGTTGCAAACATAAGGTACAACATTCCTTAGTAGCATCCCAGAGTTCCAAGATCCTCACCTTATTGCCAACATAGGGTACTACATCCCCTAGTTGCATTTCATGTTGCAAACAAAGAATATGACATTTCTTAGTAGCATCCTAGAGTGACAAGAGCCTCACCTCATTGCCAACAGGGTACTACATCCCCTGGTTGCATTTCTTGTTGCAAACATAAGGTACAACATTCCTTAGTAGCATCCCAGAGTTCCAAGATCCTCACCTTATTGCCAACATAGGGTACTACATCCCCTAGTTGCATTTCATGTTGCAAACATAGAATATGACATTTCTTAGTAGCATCCTAGAGTGACAAGAGCCTCACCTCATTGCCAACAGGGTACTACATCCCCTGGTTGCATTTCTTATTGCAAACATAGGGTACGACATTTCCTAGTAGCATCCTAGAGTGCCAAGAGCCTCATCTTATTGCCAACACAGGGTACTACGTCCCCTGGTTGCATTTCCTGTTGCAAACTTAGGGTACGACATTCCCTAGTAGCATCCTATATTTCCATGAGCCTCACCTTATTGCCAACACAAGGTACTACATCCCCTGGTTGCATTTCCTGTTGCAAACATAGGGTACGACATTCCCTAGTAGTATTCCGGAGTGCCAAGAGCCTCACGTTATTGCCAACACAGGGAACTACATCCCCTGTTTGCATTTCTTGTTGCAAACATAGGGTACGACATTCCCTAGTAACACCCCAGAGTGCCTCGACCCTCATCATATTGCCGACACATGGTACTACATCCTCTGGTTGCATTTCTTGTTGCAAATATAGTGTACGACATTCTGTAGTATAATCCATGAGTGCCAACAGCTTTACCTTATTGCCAACAAACAGTACTACATCCCATTGTAGCATTTCTTGTTGCAAACATAAGGTACGACATTCCTTAGTAGCATCCCAGAGTGCCATGATCCTAACCTTATTGCCAACATAGGGTACTACATCCCCTGGTTGCATTTCTTGTTACAAACATTGGGTATGACATTTCCTAGTAACATCCTAGAGTGCCAAGATCCACCTTATTGCGAACACAGAGTACTACATCCCCTGGTTTCATTTCTTGTTCCAAACATAGGGTACGACATTCCTAGTAGCATCCTATATTTCCATGAGCCTCACCTTATTGCCAACACAAGGTACTACATCCCCTGGTTGCATTTCCTGTTGCAAACATAGGGTACGACATTCCTAGTAGCATCCTAGAGTGCCACGACCATCACCTTATTGCCAACATAGGGTACTACATCCCCTAGTTGCATTTCTTATTACAAACATAGGGTACGATATTTCCTAGTAGCATCCTAGAGTGCCACGACCATCACCTTATTGCCAACATAGGGTACTACATCCCCTAGTTGCATTTCTTATTACAAACATAGGGTACGATATTTCCTAGTAGCATCCTAGAGTGCCACGACCATCACCTTATTGCCAACATAGGGTACTACATCCCCTAGTTGCATTTCTTATTACAAACATAGGGTACGATATTTCCTAGTAGCATCCTAGAGTGCCACGACCATCACCTTATTGCCAACATAGGGTACTACATCCCCTAGTTGCATTTCTTATTACAAACATAGGGTACGATATTTCCTAGTAGCATCCTAGAGTGCCACGACCATCACCTTATTGCCAACATAGGGTACTACATCCCCTAGTTGCATTTCTTATTACAAACATAGGGTACGATATTTCCTAGTAGCATCCTAGAGTGCCACGACCATCACCTTATTGCCAACATAGGGTACTACATCCCCTAGTTGCATTTCTTATTACAAACATAGGGTACGATATTTCCTAGTAGCATCCTAGAGTGCCACGACCATCACCTTATTGCCAACATAGGGTACTACATCCCCTAGTTGCATTTCTTATTACAAACATAGGGTACGATATTTCCTAGTAGCATCCTAGAGTGCCACGACCATCACCTTATTGCCAACATAGGGTACTACATCCCCTAGTTGCATTTCTTATTACAAACATAGGGTACGATATTTCCTAGTAGCATCCTAGAGTGCCACGACCATCACCTTATTGCCAACATAGGGTACTACATCCCCTAGTTGCATTTCTTATTACAAACATAGGGTACGATATTTCCTAGTAGCATCCTAGAGTGCCACGACCATCACCTTATTGCCAACATAGGGTACTACATCCCCTAGTTGCATTTCTTATTACAAACATAGGGTACGATATTTCCTAGTAGCATCCTAGAGTGCCACGACCATCACCTTATTGCCAACATAGGGTACTACATCCCCTAGTTGCATTTCTTATTACAAACATAGGGTACGATATTTCCTAGTAGCATCCTAGAGTGCCACGACCATCACCTTATTGCCAACATAGGGTACTACATCCCCTAGTTGCATTTCTTATTACAAACATAGGGTACGATATTTCCTAGTAGCATCCTAGAGTGCCACGACCATCACCTTATTGCCAACATAGGGTACTACATCCCCTAGTTGCATTTCTTATTACAAACATAGGGTACGATATTTCCTAGTAGCATCCTAGAGTGCCACGACCATCACCTTATTGCCAACATAGGGTACTACATCCCCTAGTTGCATTTCTTATTACAAACATAGGGTACGATATTTCCTAGTAGCATCCTAGAGTGCCACGACCATCACCTTATTGCCAACATAGGGTACTACATCCCCTAGTTGCATTTCTTATTACAAACATAGGGTACGATATTTCCTAGTAGCATCCTAGAGTGCCACGACCATCACCTTATTGCCAACATAGGGTACTACATCCCCTAGTTGCATTTCTTATTACAAACATAGGGTACGATATTTCCTAGTAGCATCCTAGAGTGCCACGACCATCACCTTATTGCCAACATAGGGTACTACATCCCCTAGTTGCATTTCTTATTACAAACATAGGGTACGATATTTCCTAGTAGCATCCTAGAGTGCCACGACCATCACCTTATTGCCAACATAGGGTACTACATCCCCTAGTTGCATTTCTTATTACAAACATAGGGTACGATATTTCCTAGTAGCATCCTAGAGTGCCACGACCATCACCTTATTGCCAACATAGGGTACTACATCCCCTAGTTGCATTTCTTATTACAAACATAGGGTACGATATTTCCTAGTAGCATCCTAGAGTGCCACGACCATCACCTTATTGCCAACATAGGGTACTACATCCCCTAGTTGCATTTCTTATTACAAACATAGGGTACGATATTTCCTAGTAGCATCCTAGAGTGCCACGACCATCACCTTATTGCCAACATAGGGTACTACATCCCCTAGTTGCATTTCTTATTACAAACATAGGGTACGATATTTCCTAGTAGCATCCTAGAGTGCCACGACCATCACCTTATTGCCAACATAGGGTACTACATCCCCTAGTTGCATTTCTTATTACAAACATAGGGTACGATATTTCCTAGTAGCATCCTAGAGTGCCACGACCATCACCTTATTGCCAACATAGGGTACTACATCCCCTAGTTGCATTTCTTATTACAAACATAGGGTACGATATTTCCTAGTAGCATCCTAGAGTGCCACGACCATCACCTTATTGCCAACATAGGGTACTACATCCCCTAGTTGCATTTCTTATTACAAACATAGGGTACGATATTTCCTAGTAGCATCCTAGAGTGCCACGACCATCACCTTATTGCCAACATAGGGTACTACATCCCCTAGTTGCATTTCTTATTACAAACATAGGGTACGATATTTCCTAGTAGCATCCTAGAGTGCCACGACCATCACCTTATTGCCAACATAGGGTACTACATCCCCTAGTTGCATTTCTTATTACAAACATAGGGTACGATATTTCCTAGTAGCATCCTAGAGTGCCACGACCATCACCTTATTGCCAACATAGGGTACTACATCCCCTAGTTGCATTTCTTATTACAAACATAGGGTACGATATTTCCTAGTAGCATCCTAGAGTGCCACGACCATCACCTTATTGCCAACATAGGGTACTACATCCCCTAGTTGCATTTCTTATTACAAACATAGGGTACGATATTTCCTAGTAGCATCCTAGAGTGCCACGACCATCACCTTATTGCCAACATAGGGTACTACATCCCCTAGTTGCATTTCTTATTACAAACATAGGGTACGATATTTCCTAGTAGCATCCTAGAGTGCCACGACCATCACCTTATTGCCAACATAGGGTACTACATCCCCTAGTTGCATTTCTTATTACAAACATAGGGTACGATATTTCCTAGTAGCATCCTAGAGTGCCACGACCATCACCTTATTGCCAACATAGGGTACTACATCCCCTAGTTGCATTTCTTATTACAAACATAGGGTACGATATTTCCTAGTAGCATCCTAGAGTGCCACGACCATCACCTTATTGCCAACATAGGGTACTACATCCCCTAGTTGCATTTCTTATTACAAACATAGGGTACGATATTTCCTAGTAGCATCCTAGAGTGCCACGACCATCACCTTATTGCCAACATAGGGTACTACATCCCCTAGTTGCATTTCTTATTACAAACATAGGGTACGATATTTCCTAGTAGCATCCTAGAGTGCCACGACCATCACCTTATTGCCAACATAGGGTACTACATCCCCTAGTTGCATTTCTTATTACAAACATAGGGTACGATATTTCCTAGTAGCATCCTAGAGTGCCACGACCATCACCTTATTGCCAACATAGGGTACTACATCCCCTGGTTGCATTTCTTATTGCAAACATAGGGTACAACATTTACTAGTAGCATCCCAGAGTGCCAAGAGCCTCATCTTATTGCCAACACAGGGTACTACGTCCCCTGGTTGCATTTCCTGTTGCAAACTTAGGGTACGACATTCCCTAGTAGTATCCCAGAGTGACATGAGCCTCACATTATTGCCAACACAGGGAACTACATCCCCTGGTTGCATTTCTTGTTGCAAACATAGGGTACAACATTCCCTAGTAGCACCCAGAGTGCCTCGAGCCTCATCTTATTTCCAACCCATAGTACTACATCCTCTGGTTGCATTTCTTGTTGCAAATATAGTGTACGGCATTCCGTAGTATAATCCATGAGTGCCAAGAGCTTCACCTTATTGCCAACACAGGGTACTACATCCCATGGTTGCAAACATAAGGTATGACATTCCCTAGTAGCATCCTAGAGTGCCAAGAGCCTCACCTTATTGCCAACACAGGGTACTACATCCCTTGGTTGCATTTATTGTAGCAAACATAGGGTACGACATTCCCTAGTAGCATCCTAGAGTGCCAAGACCCTCACCTTATTACCAGCATAGGGCACTACATCCCCTGGTTGAACTTCTTGTTCAAAACCTAAGGTACGACATTCCCTAGTAGCATCCCGGAGTGCCAAGAGCCTCACCTTATTGACAAAAATAGGGAACTACATCCCTTGTTGCATTTCTTGTTGCAAACATATTGTACGACATTCCCTAGTAGCACCCCAGAGTGTCTCGAGCCTCATCTTATTGCCAACACATGGTACTACATCCCATGGTTGCATTTCTCATTGCAAACATTGGGTATGACATTCCCTAGTATCACCACAAAGTGCCTCGAGCCTCATCTTATTACCAACACATGGTACTACATCCTCTTGTTACATTTCTTGTTACAAACATAGGGTACAACATTCCCTAGTAGAATCCCAGAGTGCGAAAAGCTTCACTTTATTGCCAAACCAGGGTACTACATCCTATGGTTGCATTTCTTATTGCAAACATAAGGTACGACATTCGCTAGTTGCATCCCAGAGTGTCAAGAACCTCACCTTATTGCCAACACTTGGTACTGCATCCCCTGGTTGCATTGCTTGTTGAAAACATAAGGTACAACATTCCCTAGTAACATCCTAGAGTGCCAAGAGCCTCACCTTATTGCCAACACTTGGTACTGCATCCCCTGGTTGCATTGCTTGTTGAAAACATAAGGTACAACATTCCCTAGTAACATCCTAGAGTGCCAAGAGCCTCACCTTATTGCCAACACAGGGTACTACATCCCTTGGTTGCATTTATTGTAGCAAACATAGGGTACGACATTCCCTAGTAGCATCCTAGAGTGCCAAGACCCTCACCTTATTACCAGCATAGGGCACTACATCCCCTGGTTGAACTTCTTGTTCAAAACCTAAGGTACGACATTCCCTAGTAGCATCCCGGAGTGCCAAGAGCCTCACCTTATTGACAAAAATAGGGAACTACATCCCTTGTTGCATTTCTTGTTGCAAACATATTGTACGACATTCCCTAGTAGCACCCCAGAGTGTCTCGAGCCTCATCTTATTGCCAACACATGGTACTACATCCCATGGTTGCATTTCTCATTGCAAACATTGGGTATGACATTCCCTAGTATCACCACAAAGTGCCTCGAGCCTCATCTTATTACCAACACATGGTACTACATCCTCTGGTTACATTTCTTGTTACAAACATAGGGTACAACATTCCCTAGTAGAATCCCAGAGTGCGAAAAGCTTCACTTTATTGCCAAACCAGGGTACTACATCCTATGGTTGCATTTATTATTGCAAACATAAGGTACGACATTCCCTAGTTGCATCCCAGAGTGTCAAGAACCTCACCTTATTGCCAACACATGGTACTGCATCCCCTGGTTGCATTGCTTGTTGAAAACATAAGGTACAACATTCCCTAGTAACATCCTAGAGTGCCAAGAGCCTCACCTTATTGCCATCACAGGGTACTACATCCCCTGGTTTCATTTCTTGTTCCAAACATAGGGTACGACATTCTCTAGTAGCATCCCAGAGTGCCTAGAGCCTTGCTTTATTGCCAACACAAGGAACTACATCCCCAGGTTACATTTCTTGTTGCAAACATAGAGTACGACATTCCCTAGTAGCACCCCAGAGTTCCTCGAGCCTCATCTTATTTCCAGCACATGGTACTATATCCCTTGGTTGCATTTCATAATGCAAACATAGGGTACGACATTCCCTAGTAGAATACCAGATTGCCAAGAGCTTCACCTTATTGCCAACACATAGTACTACATCCCATGGTTGCATTTCTTGTTGCAAACATAAGGTACAACATTCCTTTGTAGCATCCAAGAGTGCCCGTATCCTAATCGTATTGCAAACAGAGGGTACTACATCCCTTGGTTGCATTTCTTGTTTCAAACATAGGGTACGGCATTCGCTTGTAGCACCCTAGAGTCCCTTGAGCCTAACCTTATTGCCAACATATGGTACTACATCCCCTGGTTGCATTTCTTATTGCAAACATAGGGTACGACATTTCCTAGTAGCATCCCAGAGTGCCAAAAGCCTCACCTTATTGCCAACATAGGGAACTACATCCCCTGGTTACATTTCTTGTTACAAACATAGGGTACGACATTCCTTAGTATCACCCAAGAGTGCCTCAATCCTCATCTTATTGCCAACATAGGGTACTACATCCCCTGGTTGCTTTTCTTATTGCTAACATAGGGTAGGACATTTCCTAGTAGCATCCTAGAGTGCCAAGAGCCTCACCTTATTACCAACACAGGGAACTACATCCCCTGGTTGCATTTCTTGTTGCAAACATAGGGTACGACATTCGCTAGTAGCACCCCAGAGTGCCTTGAGCCTCATCCTATCGCCAACACATGGTACTACATCCCCTGGTTGCATTTCTTGTTGCAAACATAGGGTACGACATTCGCTAGTAGCACCCCAGAGTGCCTTGAGCCTCATCCTATCGCCAACACATGGTACTACATCCCCTGGTTGCATTTCTTGTTGCAAACATAGGGTACGACATTCGCTAGTAGCACCCCAGAGTGCCTTGAGCCTCATCCTATCGCCAACACATGGTACTACATCCCCTGGTTGCATTTCTTGTTGCAAACATAGGGTACGACATTCGCTAGTAGCACCCCAGAGTGCCTTGAGCCTCATCCTATCGCCAACACATGGTACTACATCCCCTGGTTGCATTTCTTGTTGCAAACATAGGGTACGACATTCGCTAGTAGCACCCCAGAGTGCCTTGAGCCTCATCCTATCGCCAACACATGGTACTACATCCCCTGGTTGCATTTCTTGTTGCAAACATAGGGTACGACATTCGCTAGTAGCACCCCAGAGTGCCTTGAGCCTCATCCTATCGCCAACACATGGTACTACATCCCCTGGTTGCATTTCTTGTTGCAAACATAGGGTACGACATTCGCTAGTAGCACCCCAGAGTGCCTTGAGCCTCATCCTATCGCCAACACATGGTACTACATCCCCTGGTTGCATTTCTTGTTGCAAACATAGGGTACGACATTCGCTAGTAGCACCCCAGAGTGCCTTGAGCCTCATCCTATCGCCAACACATGGTACTACATCCCCTGGTTGCATTTCTTGTTGCAAACATAGGGTACGACATTCGCTAGTAGCACCCCAGAGTGCCTTGAGCCTCATCCTATCGCCAACACATGGTACTACATCCCCTGGTTGCATTTCTTGTTGCAAACATAGGGTACGACATTCGCTAGTAGCACCCCAGAGTGCCTTGAGCCTCATCCTATCGCCAACACATGGTACTACATCCCCTGGTTGCATTTCTTGTTGCAAACATAGGGTACGACATTCGCTAGTAGCACCCCAGAGTGCCTTGAGCCTCATCCTATCGCCAACACATGGTACTACATCCCCTGGTTGCATTTCTTGTTGCAAACATAGGGTACGACATTCGCTAGTAGCACCCCAGAGTGCCTTGAGCCTCATCCTATCGCCAACACATGGTACTACATCCCCTGGTTGCATTTCTTGTTGCAAACATAGGGTACGACATTCGCTAGTAGCACCCCAGAGTGCCTTGAGCCTCATCCTATCGCCAACACATGGTACTACATCCCCTGGTTGCATTTCTTGTTGCAAACATAGGGTACGACATTCGCTAGTAGCACCCCAGAGTGCCTTGAGCCTCATCCTATCGCCAACACATGGTACTACATCCCCTGGTTGCATTTCTTGTTGCAAACATAGGGTACGACATTCGCTAGTAGCACCCCAGAGTGCCTTGAGCCTCATCCTATCGCCAACACATGGTACTACATCCCCTGGTTGCATTTCTTGTTGCAAACATAGGGTACGACATTCGCTAGTAGCACCCCAGAGTGCCTTGAGCCTCATCCTATCGCCAACACATGGTACTACATCCCCTGGTTGCATTTCTTGTTGCAAACATAGGGTACGACATTCGCTAGTAGCACCCCAGAGTGCCTTGAGCCTCATCCTATCGCCAACACATGGTACTACATCCCCTGGTTGCATTTCTTGTTGCAAACATAGGGTACGACATTCGCTAGTAGCACCCCAGAGTGCCTTGAGCCTCATCCTATCGCCAACACATGGTACTACATCCCCTGGTTGCATTTCTTGTTGCAAACATAGGGTACGACATTCGCTAGTAGCACCCCAGAGTGCCTTGAGCCTCATCCTATCGCCAACACATGGTACTACATCCCCTGGTTGCATTTCTTGTTGCAAACATAGGGTACGACATTCGCTAGTAGCACCCCAGAGTGCCTTGAGCCTCATCCTATCGCCAACACATGGTACTACATCCCCTGGTTGCATTTCTTGTTGCAAACATAGGGTACGACATTCGCTAGTAGCACCCCAGAGTGCCTTGAGCCTCATCCTATCGCCAACACATGGTACTACATCCCCTGGTTGCATTTCTTGTTGCAAACATAGGGTACGACATTCGCTAGTAGCACCCCAGAGTGCCTTGAGCCTCATCCTATCGCCAACACATGGTACTACATCCCCTGGTTGCATTTCTTGTTGCAAACATAGGGTACGACATTCGCTAGTAGCACCCCAGAGTGCCTTGAGCCTCATCCTATCGCCAACACATGGTACTACATCCCCTGGTTGCATTTCTTGTTGCAAACATAGGGTACGACATTCGCTAGTAGCACCCCAGAGTGCCTTGAGCCTCATCCTATCGCCAACACATGGTACTACATCCCCTGGTTGCATTTCTTGTTGCAAACATAGGGTACGACATTCGCTAGTAGCACCCCAGAGTGCCTTGAGCCTCATCCTATCGCCAACACATGGTACTACATCCCCTGGTTGCATTTCTTGTTGCAAACATAGGGTACGACATTCGCTAGTAGCACCCCAGAGTGCCTTGAGCCTCATCCTATCGCCAACACATGGTACTACATCCCCTGGTTGCATTTCTTGTTGCAAACATAGGGTACGACATTCGCTAGTAGCACCCCAGAGTGCCTTGAGCCTCATCCTATCGCCAACACATGGTACTACATCCCCTGGTTGCATTTCTTGTTGCAAACATAGGGTACGACATTCGCTAGTAGCACCCCAGAGTGCCTTGAGCCTCATCCTATCGCCAACACATGGTACTACATCCCCTGGTTGCATTTCTTGTTGCAAACATAGGGTACGACATTCGCTAGTAGCACCCCAGAGTGCCTTGAGCCTCATCCTATCGCCAACACATGGTACTACATCCCCTGGTTGCATTTCTTGTTGCAAACATAGGGTACGACATTCGCTAGTAGCACCCCAGAGTGCCTTGAGCCTCATCCTATCGCCAACACATGGTACTACATCCCCTGGTTGCATTTCTTGTTGCAAACATAGGGTACGACATTCGCTAGTAGCACCCCAGAGTGCCTTGAGCCTCATCCTATCGCCAACACATGGTACTACATCCCCTGGTTGCATTTCTTGTTGCAAACATAGGGTACGACATTCGCTAGTAGCACCCCAGAGTGCCTTGAGCCTCATCCTATCGCCAACACATGGTACTACATCCCCTGGTTGCATTTCTTGTTGCAAACATAGGGTACGACATTCGCTAGTAGCACCCCAGAGTGCCTTGAGCCTCATCCTATCGCCAACACATGGTACTACATCCCCTGGTTGCATTTCTTGTTGCAAACATAGGGTACGACATTCGCTAGTAGCACCCCAGAGTGCCTTGAGCCTCATCCTATCGCCAACACATGGTACTACATCCCCTGGTTGCATTTCTTGTTGCAAACATAGGGTACGACATTCGCTAGTAGCACCCCAGAGTGCCTTGAGCCTCATCCTATCGCCAACACATGGTACTACATCCCCTGGTTGCATTTCTTGCTACAAACATAGGGTACGACATTTCCTAGTAGCATCCCAGAGTGCCAAAAGTCTCACCTTATTGCCAACACAGGGTACTACGTCCCATGGTTGCATTTCTTGTTGCAAACTTAAGGTACAACATTCCTTAGTAGCATCCCAGAGTTCCAAGATCCTCACCTTATTGCCAACATAGGGTACTACATCCCCTAGTTGCATTTCATGTTGCAAACATAGGATACGACATTTCTTAGTAGCATCCTAGAGTGACAAGAGCCTCACCTCATTGCCAACACAGGGTACTACATCCCCTGGTTTCATTTCTTTTTACAAACATAGGGTACGACATTCTCTAGTATCACCCCAGAGTGCCTCGATCCTTATCTTATTGCCAACACATGGTACTACATCCCCTGGTTGCATTTCTTCTTGCAAACATAGGGTACGACATTCCCTAGTAGCATCCTAGTTTGCCAAGAGCCTCACCTTATTGCCAACACAGGGTACTACATCCCCTTGTTGCATTTCCTGTTGCAAACATAGGGTACGACATTCCCTAGTAGTATCCCGGAGTGCCAAGAGCCTCACCTTATTGCCAACACAGGGAACTACATCCCCTGGTTGCATTTCTTGTTGCAAATGTAGGGTACGACATTCCCAAGTAACACCCCAGAGTGCCTCGAGCCTCATCTTATTGCCAACACATGGTACTACATCCTCTGGTTGCATTTCTTGTTGCAAATATAGTGTACGACATTCTGTAGTATAATCCATGAGTGCCAAGAGCTTCACCTTATTGCCAACACACAGTACTAAATCCCGTGGTAGCATTTCTTGTTGCAAACATAAGGTACGACATTCCTTAGTAGCATCCCAGAGTGCCATGATCCTAACCTTATTGCCAACATAGGGTACTACATCCCCTGGTTGAATTTCTTGTTACAAACATAGGGTACGACATTCCCTAGTAACATCCTAGAGTACCAAGAGCCACCTTATTGCCAACACAGGGTACTACATCCCCTGGTTTCATTTCTTGTTCCAAACATAGGGTACGACATTCCTAGTAGCATTCCAAAGTGCCTAGAGCCTCACCTTATTACCCACACAGGGAACTACATCCCCTAGTTACATTTCTTATTGCAAACATAGGGTACGACATTCCCTAGTATCACCCCAGAGTGCCTCGATCCTCACCTTATTACCAACACAGGGTACTACATCCCCTGGTTGCATTTCTTATTGCAAACACAGGGTACGATATTTCCTAGTAGCATCCCAAAGTGCCAAGATCACCACCGTATTGCCAACACAGGGTACTACATCCCCTGGTTGCATTTCGTATTGCAAACATAGGGTACAACATTTACTAGTAGCATCCTAGAGTGCCAAGAGCCTTACCTTATTGCCAACATAGGGTATTACGTCCCCTGGTTGCATTTCTTGTTGCAAACATAGGGTACGACATTCCCTAGTAGTATCCCGAAGTGACAAGAGCCTTACCTTATTGCCAACACAGGGAACTACATCCCCTGGTTGCATTTCTTGTTGCAAACATAGGGTACGACATTCCCTAGTAGTATCCCGAAGTGACAAGAGCCTTACCTTATTGCCAACACAGGGAACTACATCCCCTGGTTGCATTTCTTGTTGCAAACATAGGGTACGACATTCCATAGTAGCACCCCAGAGTGCCTCGAGCCTCATCTTATTGCCAACACATGGTACTACATCCTCTGGTTGGATTTCTTGTTGCAAATATAGTGTACGACATTTCGTAGTATAATCCATGAGTGCCAAGAGCTTCACCTTATTGCCAACTCAGGGTACTACATCCCGTGCTTGGAAACATAAGGTACGACATTCCCTAGTAGCATCCCAGAGTGCCAGGAGCCTCACCTTATTGCCAACACAGGGTACTACATCCCTTGGTTGCAATTATTGTAGCAAACATAGGGTACGACATTCCCTAGTAGCATCCCAGAGTGCCAAGCTCCTCACCTTATAACCAGCACAGGGCACTACATCCCCTGGTTGAATTGCTTGTTCAAACCATAAGGTACGACATTCCCTAGTAGCATCCCGGAGTGCCACGAGCCTCACCTTATTGACAAAAATAGGGAACTACATCCCTGTTTGCATTTCTTGTTGCAAACATAGGGTACGACATTCCCTAGTAGCACCCCAGAGTGCCTCGAGCCTCATCTTATTGCCAGCACATGGTACTATATCCCTTGGTTGCATTTCATAATGCAAACATAGGGTACGACATTCCCTAGTAGCACCCCAGAGTGCCTCGAGCCTCATCTTATTGCCAGCACATGGTACTATATCCCTTGGTTGCATTTCATAATGCAAACATAGGGTACGACATTCCCTAGTAGCACCCCAGAGTGCCTCGAGCCTCATCTTATTGCCAGCACATGGTACTATATCCCTTGGTTGCATTTCATAATGCAAACATAGGGTACGACATTCCCTAGTAGCACCCCAGAGTGCCTCGAGCCTCATCTTATTGCCAGCACATGGTACTATATCCCTTGGTTGCATTTCATAATGCAAACATAGGGTACGACATTCCCTAGTAGCACCCCAGAGTGCCTCGAGCCTCATCTTATTGCCAGCACATGGTACTATATCCCTTGGTTGCATTTCATAATGCAAACATAGGGTACGACATTCCCTAGTAGCACCCCAGAGTGCCTCGAGCCTCATCTTATTGCCAGCACATGGTACTATATCCCTTGGTTGCATTTCATAATGCAAACATAGGGTACGACATTCCCTAGTAGCACCCCAGAGTGCCTCGAGCCTCATCTTATTGCCAGCACATGGTACTATATCCCTTGGTTGCATTTCATAATGCAAACATAGGGTACGACATTCCCTAGTAGCACCCCAGAGTGCCTCGAGCCTCATCTTATTGCCAGCACATGGTACTATATCCCTTGGTTGCATTTCATAATGCAAACATAGGGTACGACATTCCCTAGTAGCACCCCAGAGTGCCTCGAGCCTCATCTTATTGCCAGCACATGGTACTATATCCCTTGGTTGCATTTCATAATGCAAACATAGGGTACGACATTCCCTAGTAGCACCCCAGAGTGCCTCGAGCCTCATCTTATTGCCAGCACATGGTACTATATCCCTTGGTTGCATTTCATAATGCAAACATAGGGTACGACATTCCCTAGTAGCACCCCAGAGTGCCTCGAGCCTCATCTTATTGCCAGCACATGGTACTATATCCCTTGGTTGCATTTCATAATGCAAACATAGGGTACGACATTCCCTAGTAGCACCCCAGAGTGCCTCGAGCCTCATCTTATTGCCAGCACATGGTACTATATCCCTTGGTTGCATTTCATAATGCAAACATAGGGTACGACATTCCCTAGTAGCACCCCAGAGTGCCTCGAGCCTCATCTTATTGCCAGCACATGGTACTATATCCCTTGGTTGCATTTCATAATGCAAACATAGGGTACGACATTCCCTAGTAGCACCCCAGAGTGCCTCGAGCCTCATCTTATTGCCAGCACATGGTACTATATCCCTTGGTTGCATTTCATAATGCAAACATAGGGTACGACATTCCCTAGTAGCACCCCAGAGTGCCTCGAGCCTCATCTTATTGCCAGCACATGGTACTATATCCCTTGGTTGCATTTCATAATGCAAACATAGGGTACGACATTCCCTAGTAGCACCCCAGAGTGCCTCGAGCCTCATCTTATTGCCAGCACATGGTACTATATCCCTTGGTTGCATTTCATAATGCAAACATAGGGTACGACATTCCCTAGTAGCACCCCAGAGTGCCTCGAGCCTCATCTTATTGCCAGCACATGGTACTATATCCCTTGGTTGCATTTCATAATGCAAACATAGGGTACGACATTCCCTAGTAGCACCCCAGAGTGCCTCGAGCCTCATCTTATTGCCAGCACATGGTACTATATCCCTTGGTTGCATTTCATAATGCAAACATAGGGTACGACATTCCCTAGTAGCACCCCAGAGTGCCTCGAGCCTCATCTTATTGCCAGCACATGGTACTATATCCCTTGGTTGCATTTCATAATGCAAACATAGGGTACGACATTCCCTAGTAGCACCCCAGAGTGCCTCGAGCCTCATCTTATTGCCAGCACATGGTACTATATCCCTTGGTTGCATTTCATAATGCAAACATAGGGTACGACATTCCCTAGTAGCACCCCAGAGTGCCTCGAGCCTCATCTTATTGCCAGCACATGGTACTATATCCCTTGGTTGCATTTCATAATGCAAACATAGGGTACGACATTCCCTAGTAGCACCCCAGAGTGCCTCGAGCCTCATCTTATTGCCAGCACATGGTACTATATCCCTTGGTTGCATTTCATAATGCAAACATAGGGTACGACATTCCCTAGTAGCACCCCAGAGTGCCTCGAGCCTCATCTTATTGCCAGCACATGGTACTATATCCCTTGGTTGCATTTCATAATGCAAACATAGGGTACGACATTCCCTAGTAGCACCCCAGAGTGCCTCGAGCCTCATCTTATTGCCAGCACATGGTACTATATCCCTTGGTTGCATTTCATAATGCAAACATAGGGTACGACATTCCCTAGTAGCACCCCAGAGTGCCTCGAGCCTCATCTTATTGCCAGCACATGGTACTATATCCCTTGGTTGCATTTCATAATGCAAACATAGGGTACGACATTCCCTAGTAGCACCCCAGAGTGCCTCGAGCCTCATCTTATTGCCAGCACATGGTACTATATCCCTTGGTTGCATTTCATAATGCAAACATAGGGTACGACATTCCCTAGTAGCACCCCAGAGTGCCTCGAGCCTCATCTTATTGCCAGCACATGGTACTATATCCCTTGGTTGCATTTCATAATGCAAACATAGGGTACGACATTCCCTAGTAGCACCCCAGAGTGCCTCGAGCCTCATCTTATTGCCAGCACATGGTACTATATCCCTTGGTTGCATTTCATAATGCAAACATAGGGTACGACATTCCCTAGTAGCACCCCAGAGTGCCTCGAGCCTCATCTTATTGCCAGCACATGGTACTATATCCCTTGGTTGCATTTCATAATGCAAACATAGGGTACGACATTCCCTAGTAGCACCCCAGAGTGCCTCGAGCCTCATCTTATTGCCAGCACATGGTACTATATCCCTTGGTTGCATTTCATAATGCAAACATAGGGTACGACATTCCCTAGTAGCACCCCAGAGTGCCTCGAGCCTCATCTTATTGCCAGCACATGGTACTATATCCCTTGGTTGCATTTCATAATGCAAACATAGGGTACGACATTCCCTAGTAGCACCCCAGAGTGCCTCGAGCCTCATCTTATTGCCAGCACATGGTACTATATCCCTTGGTTGCATTTCATAATGCAAACATAGGGTACGACATTCCCTAGTAGCACCCCAGAGTGCCTCGAGCCTCATCTTATTGCCAGCACATGGTACTATATCCCTTGGTTGCATTTCATAATGCAAACATAGGGTACGACATTCCCTAGTAGCACCCCAGAGTGCCTCGAGCCTCATCTTATTGCCAGCACATGGTACTATATCCCTTGGTTGCATTTCATAATGCAAACATAGGGTACGACATTCCCTAGTAGCACCCCAGAGTGCCTCGAGCCTCATCTTATTGCCAGCACATGGTACTATATCCCTTGGTTGCATTTCATAATGCAAACATAGGGTACGACATTCCCTAGTAGCACCCCAGAGTGCCTCGAGCCTCATCTTATTGCCAGCACATGGTACTATATCCCTTGGTTGCATTTCATAATGCAAACATAGGGTACGACATTCCCTAGTAGCACCCCAGAGTGCCTCGAGCCTCATCTTATTGCCAGCACATGGTACTATATCCCTTGGTTGCATTTCATAATGCAAACATAGGGTACGACATTCCCTAGTAGCACCCCAGAGTGCCTCGAGCCTCATCTTATTGCCAGCACATGGTACTATATCCCTTGGTTGCATTTCATAATGCAAACATAGGGTACGACATTCCCTAGTAGCACCCCAGAGTGCCTCGAGCCTCATCTTATTGCCAGCACATGGTACTATATCCCTTGGTTGCATTTCATAATGCAAACATAGGGTACGACATTCCCTAGTAGCACCCCAGAGTGCCTCGAGCCTCATCTTATTGCCAGCACATGGTACTATATCCCTTGGTTGCATTTCATAATGCAAACATAGGGTACGACATTCCCTAGTAGAATACCAGAGTGCCAAGAGCTTCACCTTATTGCCAACACACAGTACTACATCCCATGGTTGCATTTCTTGTTGCAAACATAAGGTACAACATTCCTTTGTAGCATCCCAGAGTGCCATGATCCTAACCTTATTGCCAACAGAGGGTACTACATCCCCTGGTTGCATTTCTTGTTTCAAACATAGGGTACAGCATTCGCTAGTAGCACCCCAGTGTGCCTTGAGCCTCCCCTTATTGCCAACATATGGTACTACATCCCGTGGTTGCATTTCTTATTGCAAACATAGGGTACGACATTTCCTAGTAGCATCCTAGAGTGCCAAAAGCCTCACCTTATTGCCAACAGAGGGAACTACATCCCCTGGTTGCATTTCTT
>AWOL01S0173201.1:5476-27370 GCA_000715115.1 Nicotiana otophora
ACACCCCCGGTGAGCGCAGTCGACTATAAACAGGGATCGGGCTGCACGCCGCAGCAGGTATTGTATAGCGTTGAGTGATTGAGTGTGCTGAGCACAATGAGAGAGAATGCGAGACAATGAGATTGAGTACTCTGAGAGAGTGTGAGTACATGAGTGCAATCTCCGAGATACATTGCATTGACATACACACATGACATATATGCATAGAGATGTATTTTCCTCATGCTGTATGGTATCACGTTATTCATAATTTCTCACACATGTTGACAGATGGGCATACTGATGCATTTGTTTTACACTGGTTATTTGGGAAAGAAAATGAGATATTTTATTTATTATTGAAAGGATTTTGGAAAAATTAATGTTCTCAAATTATTCATATTTTTGGAAACTTCGGCAAACGATTTGGGTTTTCACTGATGTATTTGAAAGAAAAAACTACTATTTTGGAAATCATTATTTGGCTGAGTATTTTATCCCTGAGTTATTTCTGGTATTATTTTCTTTATGTTGTTATGGATTATTGTGGACTATTGGTTTTGGACCCGGCCTTGGTGGAAGCTCGTCTACTTTCAACCTACGGCTAGATTTGTTATTTACTTAGTACATGGGGTCCGTTGTACTGATACTACACTTCTACGCATTGCGTGCAGATATTGGCTGTTGTTGTTGTTGTTCTCGATGGTTGCAGTATTTGAAGATGTACATGTGTTCCTGTTGTAGCTGCCTCTTGTTCAAGGTAGCCTTCGATTTATAAAAGCTCTGTTTATGTATTATTCAAACAGACTATATATTTATTTCATTTCCGCTTTGTATACTCTATTCTTAGAAGCTCATGATTTGTACTGCCAGTTCTTGGGGAATGTATAAGGTTAAGATAATTATTTACTTAAATTGCTTTAATAATTGTTACTGGAATTGGATAATTGAAAGTTGGCTTACCTAGCGGATTGGGTTAGGTGCCATCACGACTAGTTGGATTTTGGGTCGTGACAAGTTCTTCCCTTCAGGCAAAACTGCAAAGATCAAAAGTGAGATAGTCGCCTTTCAATAGAATTCAGGTGAATATTGACGAGCGCAAAACACACACTTAAATTTTGCTCGCTAGTCAAATATAGTATAGTATAATATTGTATCCACGTAGATTGGATTTAAACAGTATTCTTATAGTTTCTAGCTTGATTGCTATCCAAGATGATCAACAATTGAGATTTATATGATTTTTAACTAAAATTAACTAAGAGTCTAAAGCTATTGACTAATGACAATCGAAAGAAAGAAGGTTATCAGTGGGGGAAAATAGGGATTGATAGGATAGGTGCAAGATAATTGTTTGAGATCTAACTCTAGATAATTCACTTATAATGTTCAAGTGAGTCTTTCGAATTCACTCAATTATTAGTTCAAACGTTCCGGTAAAACTCCTCTCTCGATTACGTATTAACCTCTCTAGATGAACCAATTTAAGCATATTAAGATATGCAAGAATGCGTAGTGGATTGGTCTTTAGAAAAACCTCTTTTGATTATTATCCTAACTAGGTTTAATCATTGATTCAACTAGCCTCTTTCGATTACTAAGAAGAATTAATGAACTCAACCAACAATATAATGCAAAGATATCACAAGTTATGCCTCTCTCGATTACATGAACAAGTGAATATAGATGCAACAATTAAATCAACCCTTCAATACATAAACCTAGAGTTATAATCCCCAAACAATCATCAACACACCAAATCCATCAAACCCTAAAGGGAACTACTCCATAGATATAGATAAATTCATCACAAATAAAGTTAAAGTAGAGGAAAACATAAATTCAATCCAAACTCGGGTCTTGAGTGAAGAAGGAATGATGAAATCCTTGTGCTTTTGCTTCCAACTCCTCCTTAGCCTCCTTAAGTAGAATATGTGTCAAAAGTCCAGAAAATAACGTTTTTCATGTATTTATACCAAGTAGGGTCGGGCCCAAATAAAATCACCTATTCCTAGCCAAAATAGGACATTTACTCTATAAATATTGCACAGTCACGCCGCATGGGGGCGACGCGCCATGCGGGGCATTAGTGGGGAAATCCAAAGTGCTTAACAATTCAACAGGCAGCAAAAATACACTGCTGCATCAAACTATGCCTCGCACCTTGCGTCGCAGCGCAAATTTCTCAGAGTACGGCTCAAATCTTGCGTTTTGACGCCCAGACTTGGTCCTCGACCCCCGAACACGATCCTGGCTTAATACCTTGGGCTTTTACTCAGACTTCAAAGCTCCAAATTGCACGAATTTATTCCATAATATCTACATAGCTCAGAATCACTCCTACAAGGTAATAAACACAAAATAAGTGCAAAACACTACCAATTAAAGCTCAAACACGAATAAAGTACAATAAGTGACTAAAATACGTAATTATAGACTACCATCAAATATTTATATTCAGCTTGGGAGAGGTTCAAGGGGATGCTTAGAGATTGTCCTCATCACAACCAGACTAATGAAATGTTGGTTCATACCTTCATTGAAGGGCTACATCCAGAAACAAAATTTGTGGTCGATGCTGCAGAGGGAGGTCAAGTGTTGAAGAAAAGATTTGATGAGATTTATGCATTCCTGAACAAATTCTCCAAAAGTAACCCTGACTGGCAAGGAGAGATGGGCAGACACACAGTTAAAAAATATGCAGGGGTCCTCGAGTTAGACGCCATTTCTGCATTATCAGCGCAAGTTACCACATTGGCCACCAAGTCAGCAAGATGACCCTAGTTATCAATAAGCAACAAGCTCAGCCAGTGCAACGGGTTTACACATTTTGTGAAGAATGCGGAGAGGGTTACATAAGCAATCTATGCATAGCAAATCCAGAGTCTGTATGTTTTGTGGGTAAGGCAAATCGAGGTCACGCAATTTAGTATGGGGACACTTATAATCCAAATTGGAGGAACCATCGAAATTTCTCCTAAGGTGAAAATGAGGGTGCTCAAAATTAGTTCAAACCACAAGGTCAATATCAATAGTTTCGCCCACCACAAGCTGATCAATCTGCAAATCCGATGGGTAATATTGAGGAGATGCTCAAAATAATTATGGCTGATAATCAGAGTCATGCTACTGNGGCAATTTAGTATGGGGACACTTATAATCCAAATTGGAGGAACCATCGAAATTTCTCCTAAGGTGAAAATGAGGGTGCTCAAAATTAGTTCCCACCACAAGCTGATCAATCTGCAAATCCGATGGGTAATATTGAGGAGATGCTCAAAATAATTATGGCTGATAATCAGAGTCATGCTACTGCTATTCGAAATTTAGAGCGACAAATGAGGCAACTTGCTAGTTCCCAAAATATTCGGCCAGCTAGGGCCCTTCCTAGTGATACTAAGCCTAATCCTAAGGCTCAAGTCAATGCGGTTACCTTGAGAAATGGAAGAGTATTAGAAGAAGCTCCAAAGAAAAAGAAGTATACGGCTAGGCCTAAAGGAGAATTAGTTCCTAAGCCCATTGAGGAGACTGAGAAAGAGAGCGAAGGATCAAAGCCAGTAATTGTTACAAGGCTACCACCTCCGTTTCCACAAAGGTTGTAGAAGCAAAAAGGTGATGCTAAGTACAAGAATTTCTTAGATATTCTGAGCCAAGTGCGTGTGAATTTGCCGTTGGTGGAAATTTTGCAGTAAGTGCCTAAATATGCAAAGTATCTCAAAGATATTGTGGCAAACAAGTGAAGACATACAGAGTTTGAAACAGTTGCACTTACTGAAGAGTGTAGTGCTTGAGTTCAGAGTAAACTTTATCCTAAGTTGAAGGATCCTGGGAGTTTCACAGTTCCTCTGTTTCTTGGGAAACAAGAAGTTGGTAGAGCCTTGTGTGATTTAGGGGCTAGTAGAAATTTGGTGCCATCATGTTTGTTCAAGCAACTAGAATTGGGGGTCCTTAGACTGACTACAATCACTTTAGAGTTGACAGATAGGTCACTAGTGATGCCAGAAGGAATTATTGAGTATGTGTTAGTTCGAGTGGGAAAGTTTATTCTTCATGCTGAGTTTATTATTCTTGATTACGAGGTAGATGAGGAAGTGCCCATTATTTTGGGGTGACCGTTCTTATCTACTGGTGGAGTGATTATTGATGTGAGGTAAGGGAAGTTGAAGATGAGAGTTGATGATGAGGAAATCACTTTTAATGTGTATAAGGCACTTAAGCTCCCTAAGCATTTATGAGGACTTGTACATGATTACTGTGGTAGAATTAAGGGTATAGAGTAGAGTCGTTATGTGAATAGTTTCAGATGAGGAGACTGAGTTAGAGGAGGTGGTGTTGCAAGCTGAGTGTGTAAAGATGATTCAAAAAAGAGCCAGAGATGAAAGGGCAGACCTTCCTAGAGCGTGCAAAAAGGCTAGACTTCATGGGAGAAAGAAGAAGTGAAAGCGCCCAGCCTGAGTAGAGAAGCAGAGTCGTGCCACGACTGTAAATAAGGCGCTTGTTGGGAGGAAACCCAACCTGTATTTTATTTTTCTATATTTTTTACAGTGTCATATTTTGTTTTGTTTTTGTTTTGCAGATTAGGGAAAGTCTGAGAACCTAAAGGTGAAGCTGAGGAGCATGTTTGAGCTTAAGTGTGGGGTCGTCCCGACCCTTAATATTGAGGATCATGTGCTAGTTAGGCCCTAGAGGGTCTCATGGAGTATTTCTCATCCCTTTTTAAATATTTTTCTCTGTGATCATGCATCAAGGACTATGCATAACATAAGTGTATGGTGAGAAAATTACTCTCTGAGTGTAATTGCATAAAACAAAATTCTCTTTTTTTTCTAGAACCCGTAGTTAGAAGTATTTTAGTTTAGAGTAATAGATATTTATTGGGGGAAAAAAAGCAAATATAGAAAATCGAATTTTTTTTAGAAAAAGCTTGGACTTTTTCCGGCGATGGATCTCTTGGACAGCTTTTTTGAGTGATTAAGGTCCGATTAAAAATACCAAAAAGATTTTCTTTTTCTTTTATTAGGATAGTTAGATAGTAATTTCCTTGGTTTTTCTTTGACACCGGTTCTTTTTCAAGGGTGTAACTTGAACCTGATATTTTGGTTTTATCTTTTTAGGAGTAGGATAGGAAGACAACTGAGTTGCTCTAGATACTTGTTGACATGTTTGGTGCTGGCACATTAGGCTATGGCGTGCGCTATGTCTTCCTGTTATATTTGATTTGAAATGTGATACCTAAGTGAAATAAATAGCCTATGTTGTGATGCTTGTTCTTAGTTATTTGACTTGTATGTCACCTAGTGCATTATTGCTTAAAATTCTCAACTATATGTGCTTGCTTGACTTGGGAGTTGAATAGAGCCGTCCTGATTAAGTCGTGTGCAATGTGTGTGTAAGAATTCGTGATATTCTGTGCTATCCTGTGTAGTATAGAACTTTCCCTGTGTGTTAGTCAAAGCGAAATCTTTAAGTTGTGCTAGTCTAGGAAATGATGTACGCAGTTCTTTGCTTGATCATAAGATGTGATTTTCACTTACAAATGAAATTTTTCCGTTGTTAGACCCTTTGAGCCTATAGACCTTTTTCTTGTCACCCATATTACAAGTCGTAACCCTATTTTGTTTTTGACTTGAGCTTGTTGAACTTTTACCTCTGAAGACACTTAGTCACTAAAAGAAAGAAAGGTGAGATATTGGGAAGTAGCTTTCGAGTGGAACTATGAAAGTGCCCAAAGGTGTACTAAAATTATGAAAGACCATTAGTTGAGAACTTTAATGTAAGGAGTGTGTTCAGAAGAAACAAAAGGGGAAAAAAGACAAATAAAAACGAGAGAATTGAGAAAAATGTTGATATGCCAAAAATAGAACGCATACCTCCTAATCTTACTAATTCGTGCTCATGGGGATGTAGAAGTGCTTAATTGAAAAAGGGTTATGTTATGTATGGTTTGTGGCAAGTGAATTAGTTGAGAAAATATGTGCTCGATTTGTGAGTGTAGTGTATTAAGGTGCTTAAGAGGGTTAGTCACTATTCCGAAATTTATCCTACATGTCCCTTAGCCTACATTACGACTCGAAAAGACCTAATTGATCCTAGACTTGGCTAGCTCAGATTAGTAGAGATGTACACTACGGGCAAGCCTATGGTACGACCAAGTGATGCACATGAACTTCTTTGCGAGAGCGAGTGACTTTTGTTCACTTGTGTGATGTCCTTAAATTATGTTCAAAGTTATATTTGAATGTGTGGACTATTGTTATATTCACTCTCTTGTTTGTTGGTAAGGGCACATGGTCTCATGACGGATTGGTAATACTGTTAACTTCTCTTGTTGGGTGAGTGCGCGAGTTGAGGTTGCTTAGTGGTAACGAGTCGGCTCTTGAGGTAGGGTGGTCATGGGTAGATTGTTGGAATTGGTTAAATTAAATTGCTTATACTTGTGCATGTTGAAAATGGGAAGAATGTGAATTTCGTATCCTCATGTTTGATTGCCGGTATCGACCATAGTCAAAGGTAGAGTGTATGATTGAAAAAATTTAGTTGCTCCTCCATAGTTGATATGTAAGTTGTTGGGGTGTAGTTGATGGTTCCAATTCTCGAGGGCGAGAAAGAGTTTAAGTGTGGGGTGTTGATATTCGACTTAAAGAATGTGTATTTATTTGCATGGCACCTCGTATTTTTCTCATATTTTGTGGAATTTGGATGCGCAATGTAATAATTTATTCTACTTCTTGGTATTTTTATGTGTAGGAGTCACCCGGAGGCAATGTGGGATGAAAGCGCACGAGTTAAGGCGAAAAGAGAATAAAAGAAGAAAATAGCCCAGTGTAGCGCCCAGGCCAGCGTGTCGCACTGCCTGGGGCGCAGATTACATCTGTGAATATTTTGGGCAACAGCCTAGCTCCAGGGCTAGCTCGATGCGCTACCCTGGACGCTGGGTGACGAGATTTTTTCCCAATTCGTAACGGGATCTCTTTGACGGCTTTCTTGAGGGATTAAGGTCCGATTAAAAATACCAAAAAGATTTTCTTTTGCTTTTATTAGGATAGTTAGATAGCAATTCCCTTGGTTTTGCTTTGGGCACCGGTTCTTTTCCAAGGGTGTAGCTCGAATGGTATTTTGGTTTTACCTTTTTAGGAGTAGGATAGGAAGAAAACTTAGTTGCTCTAGATACCTGTTGACATGTTAGATGCTGGCACATTAGGCTATGGCATGCGCTCTGTCTTCCTATTATATTTGATTTGTAATGTGATGCCTAAGTGAAATAAATAGCCTATGCTATGACGCTTGTTCTCAGTTGTTTGACTTGTATGTCACCTAGTGCATTATTGCTTAAAATTCTCAAGTATATGTGCTTGCTTGACTTAAGAGTTGAACATAACCGCCCTGATTGAGTCTTATACAATGTGTGTGTAAGGATTCGTGATATTCTATGCTAGTCTAGGAGATGAGGTAGGCAGTTCTTTGCTTGATCATAAGATGTTCTTGTCACTTACAAATGAAAATGTTCCGTTGTTAGCCCCTTTGAGCCTATAGACTTTTTCCTTGGCATCCACATTACAAGCTGCATCCCTATTTTGTTCTTAACTTGAGCTTGTTGAACCTTTACCTCCGAAGGCTCTTAGTCGCTAAAAGAAGAAAGGTGAGAGATTGGGAAGTAGATTTCGAATGGAACCATGGAAGGGCCCAAAGGTGCATTAAAATTATGAAAGACCACTAGCTGAGAACTTTAATGTAAGGAGTGTGTTCAGAAAAAAAAAAGGAAAAAAAAAAGACAAATAAAAAAGAGAGAATTGAGAAAAATGTTGATATGCCTAAAAGGGAACTCATACCTCCTAATCTTACTAATTCGTGCTAGTGGGGATGTAGAAGTGCTTAATTGAAAGAAGAGCTACGTTATGTATGGTTTGTGGCAAGTGAATCGGTTAAGAAAACTATGTGCTCGATTTGTGAGTGTAGTGTACTAAGGTGCTTATGAGGGTTAGTCATTATTCCTAAATTTATCCTACTCGTCCCTTAGCCTACATTACAACCCAGAAAGACCTAATTGATCCTAGACTTGGCTAGCTCATATTTGTAGAGAGGTACACTGCGAGCAAGCCTATGGGACAACCATATGATGCACATGAACTTCTTTGCGAGAGCGAGTGACTTTTGTTCACTTGTGTGATGTCCTTAAATTATGTTCAAAGTTATATTTGAATGTGTGGATTATTGTTATATTCACTCTTTTGTTTGTTGGTAAGGGCACATGGTCTCATGATGGATTGGTAATATTGTTAACTTCTCTTGTTGGGTGAGTGCGTAAGGTGAGGGTGCTTAATGGTAACGAGTCGGCTCTTGAGGTACGGTGGTCATGGGTAGGTTGTTGGAATTGGTTGAATTAAATTGCTTATACTTACTTGGGCATGTTGAAAATGGGAAGAATGTGAATTTCGTATCCTCATGTTTGATTGCCGGTATCGGCCATAGTCAAAGGTAGAGTGTATGATTGAAAAAATTTAGTTGCTCCTCCATAGTTGATATGAAAGTTGTTGGGGTGTAGTTGATGGTTCCATTTCTCGAGGGCGAGCAAGAGTTTAAGTGTGGGGTGTTGATATTAGGCTTAGATTATGTGTATTTGTATGCATGTCGCCTTGCATTTTGCTCATATTTTGTGGAATTTGGATGTGTAATGAAATAATTTATTTTAATTCATGGTATTTGTATGTGCAGGAGTCACCCGGAGGAAATGTGGGACGAAAGCGCACGTGTTGAAGCAAAAAAAAAAAGAACAAAAGAAGAAAATAACCTAGCATAGTGCTCAGGCCAGCGCGTCATGCTGCCTGGGGCGCAGATTACAGATATGAATTTTTTGGGCAACAGCCTAGTACTAGGGCTAACACTGCTCTACCCTGGACGCTGGGTGATGGGAGTTTTTCCCACTTCGCTCGGGACATGGTTTTTCGGACCTACACACCCCCAAATCGTATAAAAATAAATCTAAACCTATTTTGGAGGGGGAGACACCACTTTGAAAAGGAAAACTGTAACGACCCAGCTGGTCATTTTGCGTATTGTAGACTTCTTCTATGTTTATTTGTGGTTATATGACTTACCGTGGTCATTGGTTTGGTTTCGTGCATGTTTCGGAGTGAATTGGGACACTTAGTCCCAAGGTTGGAAGCTTAAGTTGGAAAAGTTGACCAGAGTTTGAATTTTCTGTAAACGACTGCGAAATGGAGTTTTGATGGTTCTGATAGTTCGTATGGTGATTTTGGACTTTCCGGATGTTGTTTTGGAGGCTCGTGGATTAATTTGAGGATTTTTAGCAAAAGATGGAAAGTTGAAGGTTTGGAAGGTTTAGAGATTTGACCGAGAGTTGACTTTGTTGATATTGGGTTCGGAGTTTGGTTTCGGGAGTTGGAATAGGTCTATTGTGTCATTTGGGACTTACATGCAAAAGTTGAGCTCATTTGGAATTGGTTTGATATGATCCGACATTAGTTTTAGAAGTTGGAAGTTCATTAGGCTTGAATCGATGTGCGATTTGTGGTTTGGTGTTGTTTGATGTGATTTGAGCTTCAAGCGAGTTCGTATTGTGTTTTAGGACTTTTTGGGATATTTGGATGGGGTCAGGGGGGCTCGGGGAAGTTTCGAATGGTTAAGGAAACAACTTTTAGACTTAAAGCATTGCTGAAGACTGGTGACTTCTGGTGAATGGGCTTGGTCGCAGATGCGAAGCCGTAGGTGCGACTGGAGGTTCACAGAAGCGTAGTTGGGGGATCCAGGGAAAAGTCTGCATATGCGGACAACGGCCCGCAGATGCGAAAGGTGAGCTGGGCAGGGGAGTCCGCAGAAGCAGACATAGGTGCGCAGAAACGCATCCGCAAGTACGAGGTCATGTCCGCAGAAGTGAAATGTAGCTTGATGGGCTTGTGTTGCAGAAGAGGAAGGGTTTTTGCACGTGCGGACCCACAAATGCGAGAAATTGGCCATAGAAGCGATAGGTCGGGATTTTAAGTTGGTTTCGTAGAAACGTGGATTTAACTGCAAAAGCGGTATCTCAGATGCGAGTTTAAGGTACGCAAAAGCGAAAATGCCGGACATCATATTAAAATCGAAGGGTTTTATTGTTTTCTCATTTTTGGAATTGTGGAACTCAGTCTACGGCAATATTTGGAGTATTTCTCATCCTAATTGAAGAGGTAAGTGATGTTTATTCGATTTTGGTATTAGATATTGATTACCCATTGATTTTTACACCTAGTTTATGTATGTTTGAGGTGCAATTTGGAGATTTTGGACTATGTTACTGGAGAGTTATGAGGCGAGTAGACCAGCTGGCACAACACCACTTACTTGGTCCTAGTTCTTCAATTTTGTCTTGAGAGAGTTTATTTCACAGACCTGTAGGGATGAGTTGCGCAGTGAGTTGGAGTAGCTGCTCCATGGGAGTATGACTATGTCCTAATATGCTATGAGGTTTACAGAGTTATATCGTCATGCAACTTACTTGGTTTCCACAGATAGAGAGGGAGTCCGTAGATTTATTGAGGGAACTCGCCTACAACCTCAGATTTGGGATAGCACGAGAGTTTGAGACTAAGACTGCATTTCATCTGGTTGTGGAAATTGCTAGGAGATTAGAGTGTATCTACGGGCAGGAGAGGGAGAATAGAGAGTCTAAGAAGACTCGTGGTTTTGGAGGATTTAGTGGCTCCTACTCTACGGTCAAGGTACGTCATGGAAGAGGTCATCACAATCGACCAGCACACCCTGCTCTTCAGGTTTTCCGCAGTGCTCCAGCTAGCCATGGGTTCCTATAGTGGTTATTCCAATCGTCTAGGGTAGACTTAGTACCAACAACCACGCCCACAGAGAGGTTGTTTTTAGTGTGGTGATACTAGCCATATTGTGAGAGATTATCCTAGTCTTTGGATGAGTGGACCTCAGTAGGGTACTCAGGCTATGGTTTTTGCTCCAGTTGCTACTCCACCTACGCAGCCAGTTAGATGTGGAGGAGGGGCGGGTAGAAGCCGTCCTAGAGGGGAAAGACAGGCTCGTTGTTATACTTTCCCTGGTAGGACTGAGGCAGTTGAATCAGATACAGTTGTTACAGGTATCGTTTCGGTCTGTCATAGAGATGCATTAGTTTTATTTGAGCCAGGTTCTACCTATTCATATATGTCATTTACCTTCTATTTCTTAATATGGTGGATTTTGATGTGATTTTGGGCATGGATTGGTTAGTTCTATATCACGCTATTCTTGATTGTCACGCTAAGACCATGACATTAGCTATGCCGGGGTTGCCGAGGTTGGAGTGGAGAAGTTCCTTGGGTCATTTTCCTAGTAAAGTAGTATCTTTTATAAAGGCTCAATGGATGGTTGAGAAGGACCAGATAGGGTTATTAATTTTGGTATTGACTTGGCACTGAGAACTCAGCCCATATCTATTCCACTATATCTCATGGCTCCAGCAGAGTTAAAGGAATTGAAGGAACAGTTGCAGGAATTGCTACATAAAGGTTTCATCAGGCATAATGTTTCACCTTGGGGTTCACCGGTTCTATTTGTGAAGAAGAAAGACGGTTCCATGAGAATGTGCATTGAATAGAGGCAATTAAGCAAGGTTACTATCAAAAACAAGTATCCACTGCCTCGTACTATTGATTTATTTGATCAGCTTCAATGTGCTAGAATATTCTCAAAGATTGACTTGCGATCTATGTACCATCAGTTGAAGATCAGGGCTTCGAACATTCCTAAGACGACCTTCAGGACCCGTTATGGGCATTATGAGTTCTTGGTGATGTCTTTTGGGCTGAGCAATGCCCAACAACTTTCATACATTTGATGAATATCGTGTTCCAGCCTTATTTTTATTTCTTCATCATTGTGTTTATTGATGATATATTGGCTTATTCTCGCAGCCAGGAGGAGCATGAGCAGCATTTGAGGATCATGCTCCAGACTTTGAGGGAGAAGAAGCTATATGCTAAACTCTCCAAGTGGGACTTCTAGTTAGAATCTGTGGCTTTCTTGGGTTATGTGGTGTCTAGTGAGGGGATTAATGTGGATCCAAAGAAGATTGAGGCAGTTCAGAGTTGGCCCAGACCTTCTATTTCTACTCAGATCAGGAGTTTCCTAAGATTGGCTGGGTATTTTCGCCACTTTGTGGAGGGATCTTCATTTATCACAGCCCCATTAACTACGTTGACTCCAAATGGTGCCCTATTCAGGTGGTCTAATGAGTGTGAGGAGATATTTCAGAAGCTCAAGACTGCCTTGACTACAACTCCAGTTCTGGTTTTGCCTTCGGGATCGCGTTCATATACAGTCTATTATGATGTTTCATGAATTGGCACTAGTTGTGTGCTGATGCAGGATGGTAGGGTGATTGCCTATACATTGCGTCAGTTGAAGACCCATGAGAAGAACTAATAGGTACATGATTTGGAGTTAGCAGCTATTGTACACGTGCTCAAGATTTGGAGGCACTACATATATTGCATGTCTAGTAAGGTGTATGCGTATCATCATAGTCTCCAATATCTATTCAAGCAAAAGGATTTGAACTTGAGGCAATATAGGTGGTTGGGAGCTATTAAAGAACTATGATTTCACCATTCTTTACCATCCGAAAAGGTCAATGTGGTGGCCGATGCCTTGAGAGTAGGGAGGCAGAGGTATGTGGAATCTTGCTTTTATTCCAGCTGGGGAGAGTCCACTGGCTATGGATGTTCAGGCTTTGGCCAACAGGTTCATGAGATTGGATATTTTGGACACTAGCAGAGTCCTTGCTTGTGTTGTGTCACAATCATCCTTGTTTGAGCGCATCAAGGCACGTCAATATAATAATCCCCACTTGCTTGTCCTTAAGGACATAGTGCATCAAGGTGATGCTAAGGAGATGACTATTGGAGATGATGGGGTATTGAGGCTTCAGGATGGGATTTGTGTTCCTAATGTCGATGGCTTGGGAGAGTAGATTCTTAAGGAGGCTCATAGCTCATGACATTCCATTCACCCAGTTTCTACGAAGATGTACCGTGTTTTGAAGTAGCATTACTGGTGGAGAAGGATGAAGAAATACATTGTTGAGCATGTTGCACGTTGTTTGAACTATTACCACGTTAAGTAAAAGCATCAGAGTCCAGGTGGTCTGCTTCAGAGGCTAGATATACCGGAGTGGAAGTGAGAGCGTATCGCTATGGATTTTATGGTTGGTCTGCCACGGACCTTGAGGAGATTTAATGTTGTACAGGTTATTATGGACAGACTGACCAAGTCACATTTCATTCCGTTCATGACTTCCTACACTTTTGAGCAGTTGGCTTGGATTTATCTTAGAGAGATTATTCACCTGTATGGTGTGCGTGTGTCTATTATCTGGATCGAGGCACTCAGTCTAAATCGTATTTTTGGAGAGTCGTGCAGCGTGAGTTGGGAACACATGTTTAGTTGAGTACGACATTTCATCCCCGGACAGACGGGTAGTCCGAGCATACCATTCAGATCTTGGAGGACATGTTGAGATCCTGTGTCATTGATTTTGGGGGACAGTGAGATCAGTTTCTATCGCTAGCAAAGTTATACAATAACAGTTACCAGTCGAGTATCCCGATGGCTTTGTATGAGGCCTTATATGGGAGGCGATGTCATTCTCAGATTGGTTGGTTTGAGCCTGAAGAGGCTAGGTTGTTGGGCAGTGATTTGGTTTGTGATGCTTTGGAGAAGGTGAAATTGATTTTGGAGTGGCTTCGTATAACACAGTCTATCCAAAAGATTTATGCTAATAGAAAGGCTCGTGATGTGGCATTCATGGCGGGTAAGAAGGTTCTACTCAGAGTTTCGCCCATGAAGGGTGTGATAAGATTCGGGAAGAAGGGCAAGTTGAGCCCTTAGTAAATTGGTCCTTTCGAGGTGTAGGAGAGAGTTGGAGAGGTGGCCTATAGACTTGCTTTTCCACCCAGCTTATTAGAAGTCATCCGATGTTCCATGTTTGCATGCTTTAGAAGTACTATGAGGATCCGTCACATGAGTTGGATTTCACTTCGGTGTAGTTGGACAGGTATTTGACTTATGTTGAGGAGCTAGTGGCGATTTTGGATAGGTAGCAGAAGCTGAGGTCGAAGGATTGTAAGGCCCCGTAAAAGTTTGCCAAGGGATTCAAGGTTTCGTGGTGCCGAGGTTGGCTTACGTGTTTGAGGATTGTAGAAATTCTTCGCGGCGAGCAAGCTCGCCGCGGTAAGGACTTTTGGGTTGAAGAATGCACTGAGGAGTTGATGGAAATTTTTGGCTGAAGAAGACGATTATGCGGTCAGTTTTGCGATCGCAGAATCATTTCGCGTGCCACATAATCATCGCAGAGTTGAGCAGAGAATTTGTTGAATTTTGAAGGTTATTCTGCGGTCCATTATGCAATTGCATAGTTGTTTCACGGTCCGCACATCCGTCATAGATTTGGCATGAAGAATTTTGGAGAGTGATTCTGCGGTCCACTCTGCGGCCGCATAAATGGTCTGCGGACCGCAGACCGGTCGCAGACCTGTCCAGACCATTTCAATATTTGGGAGTCACTTTTGCGGTCCATTTTGTGGACTGCATATCTGTTCTGCGGTCAATTCTTCAACCGCAAACCTGAGTTCGGAGAGTCCATTTTTCCTATTTTTATAACCCGATCCCATTTCAATAAATAGCCTTTAGGGCTTATTTTGGAATGATTGTCTGATGATTTTAGAGTGAGGTAAGAGCATTTTAGAAAGAGAAGGAGGAAACCTAGCATTCTAATCACCCATTCTTAAACCAATATTCAAGAATCAAGGAAGCCAATCACTATATTATCATCTATCCGGGTAAGTCTTACTCCTAAGCTTTCATGCAAGAGGTTATGAGTTCAATTATATTGTGGGGGTTAGAAATAGGCCATGCATGTGACAATAGGTTGTAGTATGTGGGTTTAATGAACTAGTTGGGTAGTTTCTTGTTGAAATTGGTTAAGGGAGGAAGGGATTACCATTGTAGAGCTTTGTAGTCTATTTTTCATACTAGGTGTTTGACAAAATTCCTAAGAGAGTTACACCATGAGAATCCTTCTAATTATTATCCGATTTTCGCTATCTTCCTATAGATTGTTATTGCTAGAAGTGTTGGGACGTTGTAGTAACTTAAGGAAAGCTAAAACAAGGTATGTTGGCCAAGCTCCTCTTTTAGAATTGAACCCCCCAATGGTCTTGTAAGTCTCGTGTTGCTCATTATAAAATGATTATTCCGAATAAGCCTTGTGTCAAAAGATATATGTGTTCAATTTGTATTCCAAACGTTCTTGTTATGTTGAGTTACTATTTGAGAAGGTGATTAAGCATGGGATGTGTGTTAATAGGTTATGATTTGAAAACATGATTCTAATGAAAACTAGCATGTCGAATTGTGTAAGAAATCACGTGTGCCTAAGACCCTTAATTTGGTTAGTTGCTCAAATGTGTATTTAAAGTCTTGAGTAGAAATGTCTTGTTGTTGATAATTTGTAAGGATGCTTGAAAGTGAAAGAAGTGGGTTGGAGATATAATGTGTGGCCAACGTGCCAAGAATGAAAGTTATACTTGTGGCCAATGGTACCGAGGAAATGAAATGATGTGAGAAAGGTTATAAAATAGGCCTTGATTCAACTGTTCCAAACTTACTTCGAAAATAGATTTGCCTAAAAGCTTATGTACCCAAGTTATGCCCAAATGTGATTGTTTTAACTAATGCCATGCTTTGTAAGTATTTCCAATGTGTTTTGAGCTCGTATATCTTCATGAGTTGAAATTGTGTAATGCCCTTTTGGGAAAAAGTATTTCAAGAATAAATGATGTGTTACTCGTTTATGATTTTAACTTGTGCTTCGATTGCCAATCATTTTACTCCATTTCTTGGAAAGAAATCCATTGTGTTTAAAGTCCTCATTACTAATAAACCTAAAGTTCTGATTTCCAGAATATTCTATTTGTTAATATTTATGATGATGATCCGTGAAAGTAAGGAATGCAAATGTGGAATATGAAATACGGCCAATGTGCCACAGATGAAGAATCATAAGTATGGCCAAGAGAGCCAAGGAAATAACGATATTGTGAATGGTTGAAAGTACTAATGAAGATATATATAGTGTGAAAGATAATGAGGTGAATATAAAATATATTTGTACTTTGTGTTCCTTGTGTGCAAAAACAAAAGGTTTTTGGGAGTATCATTAGCAAACCGAGGAAGGGTGGGTCATAAGGCCCACACTCGAAACTACACGTGCCGGTGTAGGGGTGGATTGTGATTATTTCCCTTATTTGGGATGAGATTGAATATTGATGTGATTGTGATTATTCCCCTTAATTGGAATGAGATTGATATTAGTTGTGAACTGGAAAGTCAACCCACACAGCATATGTGGGAAGGCGGCCTAGCCGATCGGGTGAAGATCGGATGCCATGTTGCGCACATGGTGGTACAACTCTTGGCAACACCTTTTTCGCATCACATGTCAAACCACATTGTTCGTGGGGAGATGGCCTAGCCGATCGGGCATGATCGAACTCCATGCTAGAAACACGATGGTATATTGGTGCTAATGATCTTCCAACCAAAAAATATATATATTATTTTCGTATTTTGAAAATTGTTATGTTTTAACTCGGCATTTGGATATTGTTGATTGTGACTTGCTGTTTCTATGGTTTTCTCTTTTCTTATATTGGCATTCTATTTTTAAAGAGGACATTTAGCTTTACAACTAGTACTATTCTACATGTACTAACGTCCATTTTGCCGGGGGCGCTGCATCTTCAATGGATGCAGGTGATTCATCAGCGGGCAGCTTTGGTCCTCATTAGCAGTCACTCTCTATTCAGCAGGTTTTTGGTGAGCCCTACTCTGTTCCGGGCTTTATGACATTTGACGTTGTATTTTGTGCTTTGAGGTATAGCCGGGGCCTTGTCGCCGGCATTTACATTCTTCACTTCTGTTGTACTTAGAGGCTCCGTAGACAGGTTGTGGGTGGTATTTGATGTTGGGAATTGAACTAGAAATGTTGGTATTTAGCAAACATGTTTTTCATTATATCTATAAACTTGTAATATTTTTGGGAATCATAAATGAATATCCTTTGAGTAATGGAAAAAGAATGTGGAACACTTGACTCTTTTCATATCTATGACTTGTATTGATTCTTATGTTGTTAATAGGCGAGGTTGGGTAGAAGGCATCTAGCAGGCTTGCTTAACTGGGGTATCTCGGTTGAGCGCCGGTCGCGCTCTCCGAGGTCGGGGTGTGACAAGGATATTGCATCGATGAAGGTTTAGTGAGAGGTCCACCGGTCGAGGTAGCGAATTGGATGACCGATCATGATATGCGGAGAAGATACCCTCATCTTTTTTATATCCCAGGTATGATTCTAAACCCGTTCTAGGATGAATATTTGTTAAAAAGGGGGAGAATGTAATGATCCGGCCGGTCGTTTTCTATATTTGACCCCCGTTTCCCCATTTGATGCCCCCTGTATGTATATTTGTTGTTATGTGACTTGCGGGGATGATTCTTTTGGTTTCTGGAAGGTTTTTGGATTGAATTGGAACACTTAATTCCAAGGATAGAAACTTAAGTTATAAGAGTTTATTGGGTTTGACTTTTGTGTAATCGGCCACAGAATGGTATTTTGATAGTTCCAATAGGTTCGTATGGTGATTGTAGACTTAGGTGTATGTACGGATTTGGATTTGGAGGTTCCTAGGTTGTTTTGGCTCTAATTGGCGAAAGTTGAAAATTCGAAGGTTCACAAGTTTGACCGGGAATTGACTTTGAGGCTATCAGATTTGGATTGTTGTTCCGGAAGTTGGAATAAGTTCTTTATGTCATTTGGAACTTGTGAGCATTATTTGAGGTTATTCCGAGTTGGTTAGACATGGTTCGACGCGAGTTTTGAAAGTTAAAAGTGGATTAGTTTATTAAGCTTGAATTGAGGTGCGATTTATGGTTCTGATGTTATTTTGTGTGAGTTGAGACCTCGAGTAGGTCCGTGTTATGTTTTGGGACTGGTTGGTACGATTGGATGGGGTCTCGAGGGGCTCGGGAGTGTTTCAAATGGATTTCAGATTATTTTGGTGAAGTTTGGAACTGCTGAAATTGCTGATGTCTGGTGTGCTTCGCAATCGCGGAGCAGGTCTCCGATCGCGAAGGATGTTTTAGGGCAGTGTCATTTTGCTCTTCACGTTCGCGATGGGAGTGTCACGTTCGTGGAGCTTGCTAGGACAGTTGTCACGACCCCAAATTCCCATCTTAGGATGTCGTGACGACACCTAGTCTCTAAAACTAGGTAAGCCTAACATACATTAATATTAGAAAAAATAACAATTTAGATATCAACTTAAACTGGAAATCCATCATAACAAAACCCAAACGGTACAACAGTCAAATGATTTCCAAAACCGGTGGAACTGAGTCATAAGCTCTTACAGAAGTACACTTAGAATATCTAAATACAATATTGTTTTTGAACTGAAAATAGACAGTAGTACAACCAAAAGAAGAAGGTGACTACGAGGCCTGCGAGCGTCAAGCAGATATACCTTGAAGTCTCCAAAGTAACTGATCAAATCACTGGCGTCCGGCTCAAGCGGATGTACCCGGATCTGCACAAAAATGTACAAAAGTGTATACCACAACGGTACCTAGTAAGTATCAAGCTTAACCTTGATAGAGTAGTGACGAGGCCATGTCAAGACACCTACTATATAAAGAAAACCTGAACAGAATATAATATAATCTAATAACAAAAGATGAAGGCAATTAAAGGACAATAAAGCAATTTATTAATACAAGGCTAGCAACGGAAATAAAGCAACAAGTGACAACAAGAGAGTGCATGTGATAAAGACAACAAGTAACCAATTACAATCAAAAATGCGAAAGCAAAAAAATAAGGAAAACAAGAGCAACAACTGTTCGAATCATCAACCCTTTCCAATATGGAATGTACAACAAGAATCATACCAAGGTACCACACCTCATATTCAAATTTCATAAGTCGCAATCACAATCTTCCTTATATTGCCACGCGAGCCTTGCATTTATTCTTAAAACATTTTCCCCGAAATAACTACACGCGCTTTAGCTCCCTTATCTCACCATGTGGCTTCAAGTAATTCCCTTACTAGCAACACGCGTATAAATCCCACCTTATCTCGCCGCATGCACATCAACCCCTTTCCTTATACCTCCATATGCGCATCAATATAACAACATAATAATCAACTCGCACCACATGTGCCCATATGCCACAACATTGCCAAAATCAACAATACTGATGTTACCACAACATATAGCCCAAGGCTCAACCACAATGCATACAAAAATCTTGATAGCAACAAAGGAATGAGAAACAACTCAACAAGAAAAGATATCTCAACCATTAACAACTTCAACCTCAATGTTTTAATAGCTTTCACAACTACAACTTCAATAACTTAACAATGAAGATATTCCCACGAAATTGCAACTTCCAATTCAAGTACATGACATAAGCTTGAAAATGAAAGAGATAGCATGAGATAGAGACTAAGTCTAAATACATGAGAATAACTCAACAATGGAAGGAATGGCATATAACAACTACTACAAGTAAATGCACATAAGAGTACCTTGATGATGGAAACTAAAATATGTAATGACAATTCCAATTAAAGCATGTGAGAATAAATTACCAATGAAAGATAGAACAAATAATAATAACGTCAATGAAGAGCTTATAAATAACCTAAGAGTCAAAATTGGTCAAATACCACATATAATCCTGTGTACACACTCGTCATCTCATGTACACGTCTTCCACATAATTCGAATAGTACAAACAACCCAAATCCTAAGGGGTAGTTCCCCCATACAAAGTTAGACAAGATACTAATCTCAAACAAGCTAGATCAATCCACTAACAATCCTGTTTCACGCGAATCCAACTCCGGACGGATCGAATCTAGCCAAATAACTTAATATCATAAATAAAAACCATAGGAAACAATTCCGGATAATAAAGATTCAATCTTTAATGAAAATAAAAAAAAGTCAACTCAAAAAGTCAAATCCTGGCTCACATCTCGAAACCCGGCCAAACTCACAAATTTCGAACACCTATTCAATTACGAGTCCAACCATACCAAAATCATCCAATTTCGACCTCATATCGACCTTCAAATCCTCATTTAATACTTTAGGAAAGTTTTGACAAAGCCCCTCCAATTTCTCCAATTCAAATCACTAATTTAATGATAAAAACAAAGATGGAATCATGATTAATATACAAATCTGACTTAAAAACATTTACCCCGATCCAAACCTTGAAAATCCACTCCAAAATCGCCCAAAATCGAGCTCTCTAACTCAAGATGTGATAAATGAAATAAAACCCTCGTCCAAGCCTTATTTTGCCCAGGTATTCTGCATATGCGGACCAGCAATCGCATATGCGAAAAAATCATAACAGATGCGGCCTCACTAAAGACTAAGCAAATTCCACCGATGCGGACCAACAACCGCACCTGCGATCCCTCAACAATAACCCTAATTCCGCTTCTATGGATAAATTTCTGCTTCTAAGGTTACGCACCTGCGCATCCTTGTCCGCATATGCGGACCCAACTCACCTAGTCCAAAATCGCATCTACGACTAAGTAGCCGCTTCTATAGCGCCGCACCTGCGACCTAACTATCGCAGGTGCGAATGCACCAGTTCGCAGCAGGCTTCAGTAAATCCTTCAAGTCTCCAATTGGTCCGAACTCAACACGATACACACACCGGGGCCCCCGAGACCCCGTCCGAACATATCATCAAGTCCCAAAACATAACGCAAACCTACTCAAGGCCTCAAATCACATCAAACAACATCGAAACCGCGAATCGCACCTCAATTCAAGCTTAATGAACTCACGAACATTTCCAAATTCAAAACTTGCACCGAACAAGCCTAAACAAATCCGAATGACCTCAAATTTTGCATGCAAGTCTCAAATGACACAACAGACCTATACCAACTCTCAGAATCCCAATCTGAGACCGATATCAATAAAGTCAACCCTCGGTCAAACCTATCAATCTTCCAAGCTTCGATTTTCCATTTTTTGCCAAAGCACCAAATTAACCTACGGACTTCTGAATCAATATCCGGACATACGCCTAAGTCCAAAATTACCATACAAAGCTATTGGAACAATCAAAAATCCATTCCCGAGTCTTCTACACAAAGTCAAACTCCGGTCAACTCTTCGAACTTAAGCCTCCAACCTTGAGACTAAGTGTCCCAAATCACTCCGAATCCTTCCCGAAACAAATCCCAAACACCCTGGCATGTCACATAACCACAAATGAGCATAGGAGAATTAATAAATAGGGGTACCGGGCTACAATACACAAAACGACCGGTCAGGTCGTTATATTCTCCCCATCTTAAACAAATATTCGTCCTTGAATGAGTACAGAGACATACTAAAGTGCCGAAAGGGTGAGGATATCGATTACGCATGTCATGCTCGATCTCCCGAGTCACCTCCTCGACCAATTGACCTCTTCATTGAACCTTCACTGAAACAATGTTCTTTGACCTCAACTTGCGGACCTGGCTGTCTAGTATAGCCATCGGCTCCTTAACATAAATCAAATCCTTGCCCAATTGGACTGAGCTGAAATCTAATACATNCGGTCAGGTCGTTATATTCTCCCCATCTTAAACAAATATTCGTCCTTGAATGAGTACAGAGACATACTAAAGTGCCGAAAGGGTGAGGATATCGATTACGCATGTCATGCTCGATCTCCCGAGTCACCTCCTCGACCAATTGACCTCTTCATTGAACCTTCACTGAAACAATGTTCTTTGACCTCAACTTGCGGACCTGGCTGTCTAGTATAGCCAT
>AWOL01S0173231.1:0-12285 GCA_000715115.1 Nicotiana otophora
CGCGGAGGTATGTAACTAAGGATAATTATAGGCGAGTAAGAATATCAAAGATTCTTTTGGGTATGTGATGTAATAAGATCATAGCTTTATAGGAGTCAGAAGGTCTCCACTATGTACAACCCCGAAAGACTAGCTGAGAAAATAAGGAAGAAGGCTTCAACCTAAGTATAGTGACATAAAGAAGAAATGGTCTTGTAACAATAGTCTCACTACAATATTGTATACACTCCATAAGAAAGTGGCACCATCGTGGCTAATGAACGGGAAGTAAAAAAATCAAAGGTGATATTTGAGATCATATGAATTACAGGAAATTCCAGTATTCGTTAGCAACAAGATAAGCCAAGTATTCGTGCAACAAGTGGCAGAACCACTAGGAAAAGTAATTGCTTACATTTAAAGATAACTGAGAAGGCACGAAAGGAAATCTATGGTGCTAGCAATTTAAAGGAAGATAGTAAGTAGTATAAATAGATATGTGTAGGTCGCAAGCTAAAGTATGATAGAGCGACAAGGTGTTAGGTAGACAAGAGTAAGGTTATGAAAAGGTGAGTGAGAAGGTGACGAGAACAGGTAAGACCTCGAGCTTAAGCCTATCAAAATAAGAGAGTTTATGGTTTCCATAAGTTATAGAAAGCTTGGTACAGTCTAAAGGAACTCAGAGGAGTCTAAGAATACAAGCAATTGGAAGAGATGAAATGATTCCCTGGTAGTAGAATAAGGGTGTAATGGTGATAGATAAGATGATGACGTTTAGGCTTTTGAATGAGTAATGATTTAAGAAAAGAGATTTCATGAATTGCATGGGATTAGAATACCCATATAAGATGAATCACGCAAGGATGCTATGAAATACGGTTATTGAAGTATAGTATCACCCCTAGGTGGATCAGGAAAATCACTTCAGATGTTCCCCGATGAGACGTGAGCCCTAGTGACAATGTATTACGTAAGAGATCTCAAGTTATCAGTGGTAGATATAGATCAACATTAAGGTGAATCAACAATAGATGGATAAAAATTTCAAAGTATAAGAGGAGGTTATGATACCATTCTTTAGATGAACAGTAATAAGAAAGCATTAAATGACTTAGATTTATACATATAGGATAAGCAGTGAGAGAGTAACCTAGATTTGGGTATCAGACCTCGGTATTAATAAACTGAAGTAAGTGTTATAGTACGGTATGACCTACCTAGATGCACTAAATCCATAAGGACAAATAACCAACGCTAGAAAACAAAATATAGCAATAGTGGTACATTAAATAAAGTACCAAGCGAAGAACTTCAGTATACCTATAGATGCCCAGAGGGATATCTTGTCGTAGTCTTGTATATGTTCAAAACGTGAGGCCTAGGGATTGGCTAAAAGCTGGAGTAAAATGAGAGAAGAGTCGCATAGGCGCACATACAAGGACAAAGTCGTACAGACTGCATGATATAAGGTAGCAATAGTTACGATATTAGAAGAATTCTGACCACGAGTCGTGGCGTGAGAAAGAGGCCTAAAGGGGGAAATTCCTTGGCCTTTGGATTTATTCATAGAACAGTTGCCTAGATGGAAAAGGGCAATATTAAAGTATTCATAAGAGCCATATATTATGAGAATGATAAGCGCATCAGTCAACATTCGAGGACGAATGTTCCAAAGGGGGGAATGATATTACACCCCATGTTTTTGTACGTGAAAGTACGTCGTAAGTCAATTGATGTAAGCTTGAAAATGAGATCCTCTTTGAAAGTATATAAAGTGATTTAATAATGTTACGTCCCATTTTCGCAAGCCTTTAAGAGTTATCATTCGAGGACAAATATTTCTAAGGGGACATATTGTTACACCCCGTACTTCAGACGTCACTTTCATTATAGGATTATGTAATGTAAGCTCAAAAATAAAATCCTTCTACAAGGATAAGAAAGGTTTACAGAAGTCTTAAATAAGTTAAGATGAATATGAGACTTGTTAATTATGATTTAATTGAGTTTAAATTCATGATATGACTATATATGATGTTTGTATATGAAATATAAAGTTTGAAAAAAATCGGATTTAAGTTGCGGAAAAACCGACTAAGGAGTTGCCTTGTAATGAAGCCTTTTAAGAAATACATTTTGTAAGATTTATAATGTCTTTTGGGACATATTATATACCAAATTGAAAGTCTTTGAGTCTAGTTTCTAAAGCATTTAACTGTTCATGGATAAAATATCGGCATAGAGATATATTCACATTTTTGCGAGACTGCGCAAGCAGCACCCATGGGACCCACAAAGCTGGGAAAAAATTTCAGCTTATATTAAATTCAATTCTCCATCGTTTTAACTCATTTTTCTGGACCTCCTAAATTCTCTCCAGTGGTTTCTCCATGATTCTAGGGTAAGAACCTAAGATGGAAATATGAATCCAACGCTAGAATCCTGTGGTGCTTGCTAGATCGTGGTTCTTCGTCTTGTGGCTGTTTTGGAGGGTTCTTCAAAGGTAAGTAACCTCAAATTTCGTGTTGTTCTTGTTGAATAAGGTAATAATCAGTCCCTCCTTCATATATATTAGATTTTTAAGGCGAACTACAAGTGTTTACACACCAACTTGAACACCAAAAGTTAATTCAAGAAGAGAATACAACACCAATAGTGTTGTGGTATTATTGAGGATAGTTGTGGGCTGTGCTTGGCTTAAATTTCGTGTTGTTTCCACTGTTTAAGGTGAGTATAAAATCCTACTACATGTACTTGAAGTTGTTTGTGTGTTGGTTGCATTATTTGAGAAAATACTACAAGAAGAGACTTGAAATAGATTGAGATGTTATGGGTTTTAATGGATTGTTTTGGAAAGGTTGTTTCCATGAATTATAAATGGTTGGAAAATGGGGAAAAGAACTTAATTATCATATGGTTTCTTTTGTTATGCATGTCTATATGTTTATCAAGTGAGTTGGTGAAAGAAGCATACAAAACTTGAGATTGGAAGTGAAGATTAGCTTAAGTCACTTCTATGATATTGTATTGCCATTGAGGAATGTTGTAAGCTAAATATAACTTGGATTTCGACTTGAAGCTACTGTAGGAGTATGTATATTGTGTTCTTGACATTGATTAAGTTAAATGGATGGACTAGACATGAACTAGTGAATAAAGTTGCTAATTGAGGATAATTAGAGTTGTGGATTATTTCCTTTGTTATAAATATATGGTATAAGGCTAGAATCATTGATGAATGACTTCATTATCATGTTAAAGATACTAGTAAGTTAAAGTAAGAAGTCTATAAGGGGTGATATAGGGTATACAGATTCCAATTGGGCTTGTAGCTCGTCGTGAAGTAGTTGTTACTTGTTGTTGTTATATGGTGTCTTGTTATTGATAATTATGCATTGCTAGATTTTTCTGGTCATTGTTGTTCGTATATGGTATTGAAGGAGGCTCTTGTTACAAGGGAGATGTTGCCCAAATTTACATAAACGAGCTACTAATTTAAGTTGCGGAATTAGCCTTTACTCTACACTGATTTTGAATCTCCTTATGCTATGGTAAGTTGAGTTGAGTTGTTTGAAGAATTGCTTGGAAGATATTAAGGACTCAATGGAGTTAAGGTATGTTAAGGCTATCCATTCTTTCCTTTTGTCACGATCCATATGATACAACAGAAACGTGCAAACTCGAAACTTTCATAAATTACTTTATTCATAAAAGTACGTGGGGTGTCTATGTTCTTGATTCCCCATATGTCCTATTATTATATCTTCTATTCATGGGTATCAGAAATATATGTAAGTTGCTAAAGTTTATTCGAAGGCATATTGATCTTATGACATTCCGAGAAATCTTACTGACTTTCTTCCTTATGCATTGCATTAATTTATACATGTACATTGACCCATGGCCAGATGACGTTATATACGTGTATATTATATGTATATGGGATATGAGAAAATATTATGACGTTATATACGCGCCACTACCTCATCAGCTGGTATATGTTGATGATTTCGCCCACAGTGGCTGGGATGATATGATGGGATGCCCTCAGAAGCTTGATGATGTTATGTACGCATATACTATGCATGGTATGGAATTTATTCGCACATGCATGGCATTATAAATTTTTTATGATTCACATAGCTATTCAGAATTATAGGTTGAGTTCTTTACTCCATGTTTCTTTCATGTCTTTTATATACTATTGTCATGCCTTACATACTCGGTACTTTATTTGTAATGATGTCCCTTTTGCCTGAGAACATTGCGTTTCATGCCCGCAGGTCCCGATAGACAGGTTGAGAGTCCTCCTAGTGGGCTATCAGCTCAGCAGAAAGTGTTGGTGAACTCCTTTTACTCCGGAGTTGCCTATCTGGTCAGTATGATTTGGACATGTATTGATTGGTATGGCGTGGCCATATCTCGAACTTTATGATATTTATGTATTCGTAAAGGCTTGTAGACAGATGTCATATATATGGATCCTTGTATGGCCTTGTCGGCCTATATTTTAAGTATACAACTTATCATATCGGTCTTATAGGCCCATATGTCGCATGCATAAGCTTCTATATCATGTTGGGTCATCCCATATCGAGTATTCTCTTATGTTNTTGTTGCCCAAATTTACATAAACGAGCTACTAATTTAAGTTGCGGAATTAGCCTTTACTCAACACTGATTTTGAATCTCCTTATGCTATGGTAAGTTGAGTTGAGTTGTTTGAAGAATTGCTTGGAAGATATTAAGGACTCAATGGAGTTAAGGTATGTTAAGGCTATCCATTCTTTCCTTTTGTCACGATCCATATGATACAACAGAAACGTGCAAACTCGGAACTTTCATAAATTACTTTATTCATAAAAGTACGTGGGGTGTCTATGTTCTTGATTCCCCTTGTCCTATTATTATATCTTCTATTCATGGGTATCAGAAATATATGTAAGTTGCTAAAGTTTATTCGAAGGCATATTGATCTTATGACATTCCGAGAAATCTTACTGACTTACTTCCTTATGCATTGCATTAATTTATACATGTACATTGACCCATGGCCAGATGACGTTATATACGTGTATATTATATGTATATGGGATATGAGAAAATATTATGACGTTATATACGCGCCACTACCTCATCAGCTGGTATATGTTGATGATTTCGCCCACAGTGGCTGGGATGATATGATGGGATGCCCTCAGAAGCTTGATGATGTTATGTACGCATATACTATGCATGGTATGGAATTTATTCGCACATGCATGGCATTATAAATTTTTTATGATTCACATAGCTATTCAGAATTATAGGTTGAGTTCTTTACTCCATGTTTCTTTCATGTCTTTTATATACTATTGTCATGCCTTACATACTCGGTACTTTATTTGTAATGATGTCCCTTTTGCCTGAGAACATTGCGTTTCATGCCCGCAGGTCCCGATAGACAGGTTGAGAGTCCTCCTAGTGGGCTATCAGCTCAGCAGAAAGTGTTGGTGAACTCCTTTTACTCCGGAGTTGCCTATCTGGTCAGTATGATTTGGACATGTATTGATTGGTATGGCGTGGCCATATCTCGAACTTTATGATATTTATGTATTCGTAAAGGCTTGTAGACAGATGTCATATATATGGATCCTTGTATGGCCTTGTCGGCCTATATTTTAAGTATACAACTTATCATATCGGTCTTATAGGCCCATATGTCGCATGCATAAGCTTCTATATCATGTTGGGTCATCCCATATCGAGTATTCTCTTATGTTTAATTCTAGTTATCTCATGACGGCCTTTCCGGTTCATTTACCCATGATAGTATGATAAGAAGGATACGTTACATTGGTACTCGGTTGAGTTAGGCACCGGGTGCCCGTCGCGGCCCTACTGTTTGGGTCGTGAGAAAGAGCATCCAATAAAAGATGATTTGGGTATTCTAGAATACTTGGTTATCAACCCCAATGGTAATAATAGTGCATTTAATAAGAAAAATATTTTTATCATTAGATTAAAATACAATTTGTGCAAATTACATGATAGAAATTAAAGAGATATCTTAGCTAGCAGTAATGAATATGTTGATCAATTAAATAAAAGGTTGATTGCTAAGTTTTATGGTAAAAACAAAATATCTTTCAATTTTGGCTCAGCAGGATGCCAACAATTTCTACCAAGAAGAATACTTAAATACTTTAATACCAAATGGCCTTCTACCGTACATATTTGTTGTCAAGATCATTATTTCTTACATATGTTAGTGTCGCCATATATATAATCGACTAAGTTAAAATTGATCTTCCATTGCATATAGGTTGATTTTGAATAAAAATATGCCCATCATGCTACTGAAAACTTAAATCTATTGAATAGCTTATGTAATAGTACACATATGGTATATAGAAGTTTTGACAATAATATCATACATGCAGAACTTATGATACTGGTCAATGTATGTATGTGTTTATCCCCGAATTCAGCTTTTGTCTACCGAAACTAAACAATATCGTTTTAAATTTGGGTGCAAATAATTTTCAGTATGTTTATATTTTTGTATTTATAATAAATAAAGCATAAGGACAAACATCCTAAATATTGGACTATATTTACCACAATATATTTCCTTACACAAATACCTATATGTTGCATTTTCAAGAGAGATATCAATATCGGCAACAAGAGTTCTGGTTATGGCAAAGTAACCAAAGCATTAGAAGGAAACATATACAAAAAACACTCACTACAAACAACAACAACAACAACAATAACAACCCAGTATAATCCCACTAGTGGGGTCTAGGGAGGGTAGTGTATACGTAGATCTTACCCCTACCATGAGGTAGAGAGGCTGTTTCTAATAGACCCTCGACATCCTTCTCTCCAAGAACTCCTCACCTTGCTCTTGGGGTGACTCGAACTCACAACCTCTTGGTTGGAAGTGGAGGTTGCTTACCATCAGAGCAACCCTTCTTGTCACTACAAAAAAACTGGAATTAGCTACGAACGTCGTTGCTAATCTGTCNATATACGTGTATATTATATGTATATGGGATATGAGAAAATATTATGACGTTATATACGCGCCACTACCTCATCAGCTGGTATATGTTGATGATTTCGCCCACAGTGGCTGGGATGATATGATGGGATGCCCTCAGAAGCTTGATGATGTTATGTACGCATATACTATGCATGGTATGGAATTTATTCGCACATGCATGGCATTATAAATTTTTTATGATTCACATAGCTATTCAGAATTATAGGTTGAGTTCTTTACTCCATGTTTCTTTCATGTCTTTTATATACTATTGTCATGCCTTACATACTCGGTACTTTATTTGTAATGATGTCCCTTTTGCCTGAGAACATTGCGTTTCATGCCCGCAGGTCCCGATAGACAGGTTGAGAGTCCTCCTAGTGGGCTATCAGCTCAGCAGAAAGTGTTGGTGAACTCCTTTTACTCCGGAGTTGCCTATCTGGTCAGTATGATTTGGACATGTATTGATTGGTATGGCGTGGCCATATCTCGAACTTTATGATATTTATGTATTCGTAAAGGCTTGTAGACAGATGTCATATATATGGATCCTTGTATGGCCTTGTCGGCCTATATTTTAAGTATACAACTTATCATATCGGTCTTATAGGCCCATATGTCGCATGCATAAGCTTCTATATCATGTTGGGTCATCCCATATCGAGTATTCTCTTATGTTTAATTCTAGTTATCTCATGACGGCCTTTCCGGTTCATTTACCCATGATAGTATGATAAGAAGGATACGTTACATTGGTACTCGGTTGAGTTAGGCACCGGGTGCCCGTCGCGGCCCTACTGTTTGGGTCGTGAGAAAGAGCATCCAATAAAAGATGATTTGGGTATTCTAGAATACTTGGTTATCAACCCCAATGGTAATAATAGTGCATTTAATAAGAAAAATATTTTTATCATTAGATTAAAATACAATTTGTGCAAATTACATGATAGAAATTAAAGAGATATCTTAGCTAGCAGTAATGAATATGTTGATCAATTAAATAAAAGGTTGATTGCTAAGTTTTATGGTAAAAACAAAATATCTTTCAATTTTGGCTCAGCAGGATGCCAACAATTTCTACCAAGAAGAATACTTAAATACTTTAATACCAAATGGCCTTCTACCGTACATATTTGTTGTCAAGATCATTATTTCTTACATATGTTAGTGTCACCATATATATAATCGACTAAGTTAAAATTGATCTTCCATTGCATATAGGTTGATTTTGAATAAAAATATGCCCATCATGCTACTGAAAACTTAAATCTGTTGAATAGCTTATGTAATAGTACACATATGGTATATAGAAGTTTTGACAATAATATCATACATGCAGAACTTATGATACTGGTCAATGTATGTATGTGTTTATCCCCGAATTCAGCTTTTGTCTACCGAAACTAAACAATATCGTTTTAAATTTGGGTGCCAATAATTTTCAGTATGTTTATATTTTTGTATTTATAATAAATAAAGCATAAGGACAAACATCCTAAATATTGGACTATATTTACCACAATATATTTCCTTACACAAATACCTATATGTTGCACTTTCAAGAGAGATATCAATATCGGCAACAAGAGTTCTGGTTATGGCAAAGTAACCAAAGCATTAGAAGGAAACATATACAAAAAACACTCACTACAAACAACAACAACAACAATAACAACCCAGTATAATCCCACTAGTGGGGTCTAGGGAGGGTAGTGTNTTTTCAAGAGAGATATCAATATCGGCAACAAGAGTTCTGGTTATGGCAAAGTAACCAAAGCATTAGAAGGAAACATATACAAAAAACACTCACTACAAACAACAACAACAACAACAATAACAACCCAGTATAATCCCACTAGTGGGGTCTAGGGAGGGTAGTGTATACGTAGATCTTACCCCTACCATGAGGTAGAGAGGCTGTTTCTAATAGACCCTCGACATCCTTCTCTCCAAGAACTCCTCACCTTGCTCTTGGGGTGACTCGAACTCACAACCTCTTGGTTGGAAGTGGAGGTTGCTTACCATCAGAGCAACCCTTCTTGTCACTACAAAAAAACTGGAATTAGCTACGAACGTCGTTGCTAATCTGTCACTAAATCGCTCGTAGCTAGCAAAATTTCTTGATAATTTGTCGCTAAACGAGATTAGCAACGGATTTTTCTGTTTAGCTACAGAATTTGGCCGTCGCTAAAACCAGAGTTTTTAGTAGTGACTGTCTATAAAGAAGTGTTCGGGAAGATACCATCACATTAGATGCCTTTAAACTACAATACATAATTATCTACTTAACATGACTAAAATTGATCATTTATATAAGTTCTGATGATGTCCTTTCATTTTAAATTCACGTATTATGCAAACGTAACAATATTTTTCGGTATTTAGATGATTGTTGTAATATTATATATAAAATTTCTCTCATTAATTAAATTTTATTGTTCATTCATATAAATAAATATTTAAACCATCATAAGCCATTATTGACGTGCAACGCATATTTATAGATACTGGTATATATATATATAAAGCTCATGTATGATATGTTTATAATTGTGTATAATTAATGTATAATTTATATATACTAGTTAGTAAAAATAAACAATAAATGTGGTCAACTATTTGCGTAAATATCCCTATTAAGAATACAAGGCCTACTAGCTAGCTAGGAGCTACAAATGGCAGAAATAAGACACTATAAGAGGGCATCTTGAACTTTTGGTCTTTGGGACAGGTCAAGTGACGAATGTGCAAACCTTCAAAGTCAAAAAGTTAAATCAAAATTTGTTAAACTTAAAGTTTTGCCATTAGTTAAGTAATATGCCCCAAAGATCAAAAGCTCAAGACTAATTTATTTCAATGTCATTTGTGAACTTAACCCAGCTAAGATCTTCACTTTGGAGCATTCAGCCCAGCTAATCGGCCCAAGTGGACTCGTCTGACTGTAAGCATAATAGAAGTGAGAGTTTGAGCAGTATTAGTCTCCAAGCAAAGACCAAAAAGGCGGATCCATTGGATTGGCCCAAGTTGAGACATCTGATTTACTTTTGCTGACTAACCATTAGAGTAAATACAGTAACTATTCATTTTATGTGTTATTTTTGAAATAAAACTATAAAACTTATTGTCTTAAATATACCATCACATTTATGTGACTATAATAATATTTGAATAGACTAAAAAAAAGAGAGAGTACTATTACACAAAATAAAATAGAGGTAGTACCTTCAATACTTATCCTAGTGCACGGCAGATCTACAATATAGTCCTATCGAGATGAATCCATAATTATAAATCAGTGAGTTTAAAGTGGTACAAACCCACAACTTTTCGTGGGTGTGTACAACATCTCAAAAACCACTACTTTGATGCAACAATTGAGCCGAATAAAGTACAAAAATATTTTGAAGTTATTCAAATATACACACATTGAACAAAAAGTAGTGGATGTGTTTCTACATCTACTAGAATTGTCAAATGAATGATCATGACAATGCTATCAAAATTCAAAGTTTACTTGAATCAAGAAGATCAGGGTTGGATTAATTTAATTTGGATGAAACCATCTCTAATTATTTGTTCAACCTGTCTATTTCAAACCATCTCTTATTTGTTTGTTTTTTATCTAGAAAGGGATGGTGAGAACTGAGAAAGTTGAGAGAAAATATATTTAACCAAAGAAAAAAGGCTTCCTGTTTTTGACACAAGGTCTTTTATAGGTTAATTTGGATTACATAGGAAGTTAAAACTGACCTAAACTTTGATATGAATGAATTTTAGAATTAACCCATCAATTAACTTATTTCTTGATCCAGCATTCCATTTTTTCCCTTGCAATCCAGCAGTGAATCCAGTATCCAGAATCAAGCATGAGAGAATGATGAGCAACTGATGAATGCATAAAAAGTGTTTGCTTGTGGATGTGGTCCATTCAATCTTTCGAGAAAGATTTGAAGTACATATAATGATGGTCCATGTCCACTGGATCCAAGAATTTGGACCACAAATAGAAAACCAAACGCATTCCAGTTCCAGCACTAATAGACAGTGGGATGCATGTGCAGCACACACACACACTCAGAGATCAAGTTTTTATGAACAGTAAACTTTACATGATTATTCCTAATCGTACCAAAGGCAGCCTTAATTGGAAAGGGTGTGCACACTACCTTGCTAAATATTGCCCTAATCTTGATCCAACAAATTAAAGTGCATTTCAATGCATTACAACACGCCTTGACTGATCAATGATCATATGCATATGGAAATTCACGAATTGAGCATATATGCTTTAATTTTTATAATCTTCTTTCTCTTCATCCTATGCCTTTAATCAAGTGCTGCTTTATTTGGAAGCTTCTTCTTTTTCTCATGATAACTTTAGCCTTAGGACCACTAACTACTTATTCCTTTGTATAATTAAATATATCATGCACAGAATGATGAAGATTGTTCATATAGAGTGATTTTCGTACTTTACGTGTCATTGGTTAGTACTTAGTCGTATCGTAAGTGATACCACATGAGTTGGTAGTGTACGAGTACCTCATGGCTCATCCATTCGTACTCTTCTAGTTTTTATTACTTCAAAATAAAAATTACAAGTAGAAAACAGTAATAGTACTGTTAACGTCCCATTACCACTACTAGAAATCTGATAAAACTCGTCCACATCATTCCGACCGAAATCGATAGGAAACTATTTAAATTGGTCGCAAGAATCAAATTAAAATTTTTACACAAAGATACTGACTACCTTCGGTCAGAATAGTGGTTCCACAATAAAAAAACGCCGCTATGTCTAAAACATATAAAAGTTCCGACCGACGTCGGTAGAAATTTGATCAATATTTGACCAAGACCTAGTCAGAGTTGCATATTTTCTTCCAAAAAAAAGTTTAACTAAAATAATTCAAGTATACCGACCGACAACGGTCGGAATTTTTGATTATTTTTCCCGCCCAAGCTCAATTGTATTTTTTCAATAACAAAAATAGTTTTTTAAAATATTATGAATTACCGGCCAATTTCGGTCGGTATTAGTGATAAAAAAATGGCCAACCACTTATAAATTGGATACAATGACTATTTTAATTAAACGCGATCAATTATATATATAATGTTTATCATCCGCGTGCTTTCATATCAATTACACTTTATATCCGTATACGTGTAATAGATTATAATAGACTGTATGATTTTATTTCATTTATGATAATTTACACTTACATATATATGACAAGCGTCGATGATTTATTCTCAACTGTTCATTACATCGC
>AWOL01S0173270.1:5917-16730 GCA_000715115.1 Nicotiana otophora
GTTGCGTTTCATCAAAATCTATTTCTTCATCATCATTTTCATCAATAGTTGGATTACCATAAAGAGCATTCATATATTCATGGTTTAATTGTTCACCGGGTGCAATATTATGGCAAAATTAACTCTCGGTAATTATAATAAACTATTATCGCTATCAAGAATAGGATGTGTAGGATGGGTTACAGGTTTGGGTCGGGGAGCCGGGGGAAGTGGAGGAGGAACAGACTGGCCACTAGATTCACCACTCTTGGATTTTCCCTTATTTTTACTAAATATTTTTTTAAGGAATAAGCAATCTTAATTAATCAAGCAAAGTAAATAAAATAAACAAAACTATAATATTAAAACTTAAGAGTTGGAACATGTTTACCGAATTGACGAACAACTTGCTGAAAATTAATATCGTTGAAGACTTGAAAACTTCAATTCACCAACTTCACAATTTTGCACAAAATGTAACAATTAAATAAGCAATTATAGAAGAATATTAGAGAGATATTGATAATTTTGTGAGAAAAATGAAAGAATGAGGGGTATTTATAGTTAAAATTAGGAAAAAAGTGTAATTATAAAAAGTTTGGGGTTAAAATAAAGTTTAGGGGATTAAATGGCTATTTTGTAAATAGCTAATGGCTATTTTGGCAGACCAAACGGCTAGTTTTTAAATGGCCAAACGGTCAAATTGTTTTTTAAAAAAGAATTATCCGTTGGGCCCGGATAGGCCCGTTTAGGACCGCTTGAACCGGCCCACTTCTCAGCCGGTCCCGGTCCCGGTCTCGCGGGCCTCCCCTATAAGACCGGCCCACTACCCAGCCCACCTCCCCACGGTCCCGGTCCTATCCGGTTAGGACCGTTTAGGCCCACCGTCCATTTAGACTTGCGGTCCTGGGCCGGTCCCGGTCCTAATCGGCCCACATGCCACCCCTAAATACAACACAAGGTAGAAAGTAGTTGATTGAGTATTTATAGAATCTCTAACTTTGGGTACATAATGGAAATGATTTAATGTAAAATCTTATGCTTGATTGTCCAAAGATGAACTTTATTTCTTAAGTTGTTGCACCGTTAAGTATAGTTGTGGATTCTGAAGGCATCAATCATTGTCCTTGTATCAAATTTTTTATTAGTTCTAAGTTTCATGTACTAATCACTAATAGCGAATTTCACTTTCTATGCCTTCTAAAGTGAAAATTTGCCCAAATCATACACAAAATCATCTAGCAAAAGAGTAGCCATCCCCTCAAGAAACTTTGTAGTGATACAGAATCAATGTCACATTCAAAGAGGAAAAGATCGGTGTGTACGGGTAAAATCGGGGGCAGAATGTTTTTCAATTTCCCGATAAGGAAACAAAAGGGAAGCATGGCTCGGCATGATTATAGTTGAGGCTCAAGAACCCCTCTTATCGAAATCCGGGAGGAATGAACAATGTATCTAAGATCGGGCACAATGAAATAACTGACCCAGACCAAGTATAGCTTCTGGACCTCGGGAAACGTGGAGAATGGTTATACATGACGAGTAGAGGGTCGTAATATTCGTCCTCAACTGGATATTACGGCGCGAATCCCGTCCAGTATCAACAGCAGATCGACATTAACGAAAAAAGAAGACTTTTACTTTATTTAGACTGTACTAGGACTGAAATTCCTCTACTATATAAAGGGGAAGGTTTCTTTTATTGTGACATAATGTGACACGCAAATCAAAGCCTTCCTTCCCGAGCGCTGCACCAAAGCCGATCCCAAAGAGGTTTTGAATGCCCGACATTCCCAAGTATAATGGGACCACAGATCCAAATGAGCATATAACCTCCTATACATGCTCGATCAAAGGGAATGACATGGAAGACGACGAAATCAAGTTGGTGTTGCTGAAATAATTCGGGGAAACCTTGTCCAAGAGAGAAATAATATGGTATCATAACTTGCCTCCGAATTCTATCGACTCGCTTGCTATGCTTGAAGATGATTTCGTGAAGGCCTATGCCGAAGCCATTAAGGTCGAGACCAGGAAGTCAGACCGTTTCAAGGTCGAACAGAGGGATAACGAGATGCTCAGGGAATTGTGTCGAGGTTCCAGATGGAACATATGGATCTACCACCAGTTGCAGATGATTGGGACGTTCATGCATTTACTCAAGGGCTCAACCCCCGAAGTTACGTGGCCTCTCAACAGCTAAAGCAAGACTTGGTGGAGTACCTAGCGGTCACCTAGGCCGACGTCCACAATAAATATCAATCGAAGATTAGCGTCTAAGACGACCAACTCGTGGACCCTTCTGGATCTGTTTACCCCTATCAGAACCGATGACAGGTCTAAGAGAACCATTGATCAAGAGCCGATGCCGGTCGGAGATCGATATCAGCCATAAAATGCGGATCAGAGGGAAACGGATCCAGGCGCCACCCGATAAAGATCGAGATGAGAAACAATCGAGGACAAAGCGGCCGGGTCTTGATGAACAAGAGTATCTTTGACATGTCACTCGGGAGTAGGGAGGCACCGGTATTATCGGAGTATAATTTCAACGTGGATGCTGCAAGCATAGTGCCAACCATAAGGGCGCGTCAAAGAGACTAAGTGGCCCTGACCGTTGCAGTCTGACCCAGCCCAAAAAGATCCTAATTTGATGTTTAAATACCATGGTACTCACGGTCATAGGACCGAGGATTGCCGACAGTTAATGGAAGAAGTTTCTCGATTGTTCAACAATGGGCACCTTCGAGAATTCCTAAGCGAGCGAGACAAAAACCACTTCAGAAATAGGGACGCCAATAAACAGGTCGAACAAGAGGAGCCTCAACACATAATCAACATGATCATTGGGGGAGTTGAGGGCAGATGATAAAATGCACCAAAGTTTCTATCACGAGAGAAAAATGCACCCGGGATTACGTTGCGGAAGGAGCTATCTCATTCAGTGATGAAGACGCCGAGGGCATCTTACAGCCTCACAGTGATGCACTGATAATATTTGTACTTATCATTAAATCCCGGGTTAAGTGTATTGATTGATCCAGGTAGCTTGGCCAACAACATCAGATTGAGGGTTGTAGAGCAACTGGGTTACATGATCAAATCGTACCAGCGGTCCGAATATTGAATGGATTCAACATGGCATGCGAGACCACGAAAAGGGAGATAACTCTACCAGTAAACACTACGGGGACAACCTGATCACGCCCAAATATGCCTCCTAAGAGGTCTAGCGGTCGTTGCAAATATAATCCGGTTTACAAGTCTGGAGTCGAATCCCACACGGAATTAACCATAGGTCTTTTATAAATGGATCCAATATATTATCTCTTGACTTTATGTAGTCAATTGTGAAAATTTCACTAGAGAATAGATGTCTAACGGTTTTATATCTTCACTGCATGTGACGAGATTCTTTTTTATAAATCACGCTCTCAGCCCTTTCTATTTCCTTGACTATCGCAATGTATGCCTAGAGCGGCCAACACTTTGGGCTAAAATAAAATATCTTCTAAGAAATTCCGAATCCATTTAGCTTCTTTACCAGCTTTGTCTAAAGCTAGACTCCTTTATAAAGCAGACAATGCATGCCTGGTTGGACGGCTTTCAAGATATTTCTCCTCCACCAATGGAAAAAATGTATCCACGTGTGGATTTAGATTCGGTTGATCCATTAATCCAATTTGCATCACTATTTTCACAATCCAAAACCACCAGCACTCGTGATGGCGCCTAACTTACTTGCTAGGCAAGCTAGTTATAAAACAATAACGAAACATGATAACGAATTACATAATAGATAAGTCTGAAAGACAAATAACCATAGATAATGTCAAATCATAATACAACTCCCCAGAAATGGTAACACTAAGTCATGATCTCCACAGTACGATACAAGTGTGAACTATAGGAATATTGTCTGAAACAACAACAACAATAAAGGAAAATAGGAAGAGATGCCAAGGACTGCGATTAGGAAGCAGCTCTACCTCGGCCTCCATAACACAACAACCAACTCAGCTCACAAAGCTCGACTAGGTCCAACTCTGGAATCTGTATAATTAAGTGGAGAGTGTAGTCTAAGTACAACCAACCCCATATATTCTATAAGTATCATGACTAACCTCGGCGAGATAGTAATGGCAAGATGTACCAACGATACTTACTTAACAACCTGCTCAGTCATAAATATACAAGTACACAGTAATGGTGCATAACTAAGCATGATATACATGTATAACCAATCAGTGCACATAAAGAAGACGTGAACAAGTCTTATAACAATTTAACATCTCAACATATAAAGACGATATGCGACTATCACCAGAGAATCATCAACATTTGCATATGGAGAAGATATGCATAAATAATCAAGTCAATGTACATATGTTAACATATACAGAAGATATTTACCGTGTGTTCATCCTTCAGTCAAAGAAGCATATAGAGAAGATATGCATAAAGAGGTATATATACATTCCATAACTAGCATATAGAGAAGATATGCGATAAAATCATGTATACACCCGAGGTGTTTGCAAATAGAGAAGAGATGCAAAAACCTAACACTGATAAATTTTTCTCATACTGCGTGTACGTCATCAAGAGAGAAACATGAGAGGACAAACCTAGGGGATGGATCCTTATCCACACGTTACATGGACAACTGACGTGCCATAATATAACAACCGCACGGACCACTACGTGCTATCATAACTGAAACCGTACGAATTACTCACGTACTGCCAATCCAGTCCATATCACTCAAAACGCATATACAAGAATCTATGTATACGAACAATGGATATCAAATCACATACTCATGGACTGATAAAAGTAACATGCTATGATGTATGTATGTGCGAATTGTGCTACCACAACTCAGATTAGGCGGATACGCCACAAAATAACAATTATCATGGTTGAACATGAAATTAGCCTACACATGATCTCTAGCATGATCAAGAAGCTCACAAAGGGGTACAAACATATGAAGCATGATATCAAGAAGCATAGTATCTCATACAAGATAGAACACAGCCTAAGGACTACCCTTAACATGGATAAAACCCGGTGCATGCACACATGCTCATCCCTCCGCATGTGCATTACCCTTGGTACATAGGCATCATCAACAATTCAAGCAACTAGTGCCTCAAACCAAGGCTAGACAAGATACTTACCTCAAACAAGTAAAAATCAGTGCTCCAAAAATGCCTTCCATGGCAAATCGGCCTGTGAACGGCTCTAGCAAAAAAACAACTCAGTAACATCAAATAAAGTTATAAGAATCAATTCCAAACAATAAAGCTTTAATCTTTATTCAATTTCCAAAAAGTCAACAAAAGTTAACTGGGCCTAAATGGTCAAAGCCCGAATCAAGGGGTAGATCCTAACTACCCATAACCTCACGAGTCCAAACATGTGATTAGATTCCAAAACCAAGTCTAATTCGACCCTCAATTCCTCAAATTTCACTCTCTTAAGTTGTAGGAAAATCCCTCAAAATTCCATATTTTGGGTGGGAACAATCCATGTAGATTCTTGAAATAATACAGAAAATATGTAAAAATCACTTACCCCAAAGTCTTGTGTGAAAATCTCCAAGCTAAAATTACCTCTCCCAAGTCTAGGGTCCAAAAATATAAAAACAATGGCTAAATCGTGAAATTTACCCATAAAATAATATATCCAGTGGTATGTATTGAGATTGCGACACACCCTTCGGGATCGCGAAGGCCGAAAATCAGCCCATCTGCTGCTCCACTTTGCGAACGCAAATTTCCCCTCGTGAACACGGTGTCTGACCTTCTAAGCCTACATGAACGCGAGCCTAGTTCGCAAACGCGAAGGTAATCCTTCTGCCTGGCACCACTCAATCGCGAATGCGTCCCCCTACACACGAACGCGATGCTCCTGCTCCCATCTCTCCACGAACCCGACTCCATCCACGCGAACGCGAAGAGGAAAATTTCGATTGTTAGCCCCCTTCTCCGCGATTGCGAGACAAGCTTCACGATCGCGAAGCACTACTAAACACCAGAAATCCAACAATTGCCAGCCAAAGAGAAATGGTCTGAAACTACCCCGAAGCACACCCGAGTCCCCGGGGACCCCATTAAATCATGCCAACAAGTACCAATACCTTATCAAAACTTGTCAAAATTCTCAAAAACACCATAACTAACATCAAAATCAAGAATGGACGATCAAAGCACAAGTTGAGCTTCTCTTAAGTTCGTTAACTTCCAACCAAGCATCCGATTCAAGCCTAACCAATCTGAATTATATCCAAACTTTGCACTCAAGTCCCAAATGGAAAAACAAACATAATCAAACTTCTGGAACAATAATCCGAATATGATATTATCAAAGTCAACTCCTGATCAAACTTAGGAACTCTCCAAACCTTCAAATTGCTAACTTTCGGCAAATAGAGCCAAAACACCCTAGGGACCTCCAAATCCAAATTTGAACATACGCATAAGTCCAAAATCACCATACGAACCTATGGGAGCCATCAAATCCCATATCAAATATCATTTATACAAAAGTCAAGCCTATGTCAACTCTTACAACTTAAGCTTCCAACAAAGGAACCAAGTGTTCCAATTCACTCAAAAACATCCCCGAAACCAAACCAACCATCCCCTCAAGTCATCAAACAACAAACAAGCATATGAGAAACATCAAGTGGAAAATGGGGTTCAAATTCACAAAACGATCGGTCCGGTCGCTATATTCTCCCCGTCTTAAACAAACATTTGTCCTCGAATGAGTTTAGAATCATACCCGAAGTACCAAAAAGGTGAGGGTATATTCTCCACATATCATGCTCGGTCTCCCAAGTTGCCTCCTCAACCGACTGATCTCTCAGATGGACCTTCACTGATGCAATCTCCTTAGACCTGAGCTTCTGAACCTGCCTATCTAAAATGGCCACTAGCTCTTCCTCATAAGCCAGATTCTCATCCAACTGCACAGTGCTGAAGTACAAAATATGTGACTTATCTTCATGATACTTCTGAAGCATAGAAACATGAAACACGGGGTGAACTCTCGACAACCTGGTTAGCAAAGCAAGTATGTAAGCCACCTCACCCATTCTCTCCAAAACCTTAAATGGACCAACGTACCGAGGACTCAACTTGCCCTTCCTACCGAACCTCATCACGCCCTTCGTAGGAGAAACTCTAAGAAGGACCTACTCACCCTCCATGAATGCCACATCACGAACGTTCCTATCAGCATAACTCTTCTACCTGGAATGCGCTGTATGAAGCCTCTCCTGAATCAACTTCTCCTTATCCAAAGCATCACGAACCAAATCTATGCCCAATAACCTAGCCTCACTAGGCTCAAACCAACCGACCAGAGAACGACATTGATGGAGCTATTTGGATACTTGACTGGTTGCTTTTGTTATATACAAACTCCGTCAAAGGTAGAAACTGATCCCACTAAACCCCGAAAATCAATAACGCATGCCCCTAATATAGTACTCAAAAATATGAATGGTCCACTCAGACCACCCAACCGTTTGAGGGTGAAATGTAGTACTCAACTCAACCTGCATGCCCAACTCACACTGAACAGCTCTCCAAAAGTGTGATGTAAACTGAGTGTCACGATCCAAGATGATAGAAATAGGTACACCATAGAAGCGAACAATCTCTCTGATTTAGATTTTAGCCAATTTCTCCAAAGTATAAGAAGTCATAACCGGAGCGAAATACGCCGATTTAGTCAACCGATCCACAATGAACCAAATCGCATCAAACTTCCTCAAAGTCCGTGGCAATCCTACCACAGAGTCCATAGTAATACACTCCCACTTCTACTCTGGTATATGAATCTTCTAAAGCAAACCTCCCGGTCTCTGATGCGCATACTTGACCTGTTGATAAGTTAAACACCGTGCAATATGCCCAGCGATGTCCTTCTTTATCCTTCTCCACCAATAATGCTTATTCAAATCACAATACATCTTTGTAACACCTAGGTGAATAGAATACCTCGAACTATGAGCCTTCTCAAGAATCCACTCTCTCAAGACATCAACATTAGGAAGATAAATCCAACCGTGAAGTCGCAACCATCATCATCAATAGCCATATTTTTGGCACCACCTCGCTGCACCATGTCGTTAAGGACAAGCAAATGTGGATCACCATACTGCCGAGCCTTGATGCGCTCAAACAAGGATGACTGTGCAACGACACAAGAAAAAACTTTGGTAGGCTCAAAAATATTTGGTAGGATATGGTAAGATCATCATAGTGGCACGCCTTGATGTGCTCAAACAAGGATGACTGCGCAACGACATAAGCAAAAACTATCGGACAATGCCCTAACATCCATAGCTAAGGGCCTCTCCACCACTAGAATAAATGCCAAACTCCCCATACTCTTCTTTTTTCTACTCAAGGCTCTGCTACCACATTAGCCTTTCCCGGATGATACAAAATAGTGATATTATAATCGATCAAAAAGTCAAACCATCCCTGCTGCCTCAAATTTAAATCCTTCTATTTAAAGAAATGCTTGAAACTCTAATGATCAGTGTAAACCTCACAAGAAACGCCATATAAGTAATGCCTCTAAATCTTGAGTGCGTGCACAATAGCTTCCAACTCCAAATCATGGATCAAATTATTTTTCTCACTTGGCTTCAACTAGAATGATGCATAGGCAATCACCCTACCATCCTGCATCAATACATAACCAAGACCAACACGTGAAACATCACAATAAATAATATACATTGTTGATCCTGAGGCAATACCAAAACTGGAGTCGTAGTCAAAATAGTCTTGAGCTTATGAAAGCTCTCCTCACACTAGCCCCACCATCTGAATAAAGCACCCTTTTGATTCAATTTAGTCAACGGAGCTGCTATAGATGAAAAACCTTTTACAAAATCGATAATAGTACCCAAACAAACCTAAGAAACTCCTGATCTCCGTAGGGGTAGAAAGTCTGGGCCAACTCTGAACTGCCTCAATCTTTTTTGGATCCACCCCGATTCCATCATTGGACACACGTGGCCCAAAAAATGCCACTGAATCCAACCAATACTCACACTTGAAGAACTTAGCATACAACTTCTTCGCCCTCAGTACCTGAAGTACCATCCTCAATTGCTAATCGTGCTCCTCCCTACTACGGGAATGTACCAAGATATCATCAATGAACACAATGACAAAAGAATTAAAATAAGGCTATAACACACTGTTCATCAAATACATGGAAGCTGCTGGGGTATTAGTCAAGTTAAAAGACATAACAATACTCATAATGCCCATAGCGAGTCCTGAAAGCCATCTTAGGAATATCCGAATCCCTGATCTTCAACTGATCATAACCCGATCTCAAGTCAATCTTTGAGAACACCCTATCAACATGAAGCTGATCAAACAAAATCATCAATGTGAGGCAGTGGATACTTGTTCTTGATGGTAACCTTATTCAACTACCTGTAGTCAATATACATTCTCATAGAACCATCCTTATATTTTACAAATAATATCGGTGCACCCAAGGTGACACACTTGGCCTAATGAATCCCTTAGCCAACAACTTCTACAACTATTCCTTTAATACCTTCAATTCTACTGGTGGCATGTGATATGGTGAAATAGCTATGGGTTGAGTGCTTGACACCAAATCAATGCCAAAATCAATATTCCTATTGGGTGGAATGCCCGATAGGTCTATAGTAAATACATCTAAAAACTCTCTCACTACTGGAACTAACACAATAGTAGGAGTATCAATACTAACATCATTCTTACCAGATATGCCAAACACACCTTCTCAATCATCCGTTGTGCCTTAAAAACTTCACTCTACCAGGAGTGTGACCCATAGAAACCCATAATTCCAACCTTGGCAACCCTGACATCGTCAACATCACAGTCTCAACGCGATAATCAAGAATAGCTTGGTATAGAGATAGCCAATCCACACCCAAAATCACCTTACAATCGACCATATTGAGTAATAAAAGATCAACCTTAGTCTCATAACTCCGAATAGTAACCACACAAGACCGATACACATGATCTACCATAATAGAATCACCAAGATGTGTAGATACATGAACATGGATATCAAGGGAACCATGAGCATATCCAAATAACGAGCAAAATATGATAACACATACGAATAAGTGGAATCAGGGTCAAATAATACTGAAGCATCCTTGAGGCACACTGAAACAATACATGTCATCACGACATCCAAAGGAACAACATTTGGTCTTGCCAGGAATGCATAACAATGGGCCCGTCCTCCACCTAACTAACCTCCCCTTTTAAGACGGCCTTGAACAGACTGAGCTACACCCCTAGCTGGCTATGCGGGTGGTGTAGCTGCTGGCGCTGGAACCATGAACTGAGCCCTGATGTGGTATAATGCTTAAAAGCTTGGGGCAATCCCTCTTGAGATGTCTCAAGTCCCTACACTCAAAATAACCCCTCCTCTAGTGTGGCTACTAACATAGTAACTGACCCTAATAACCTGAATATCCACCCGTAGAATTCTAAGCATATGGAGAACTATATGAACTTTATACTGGCAGTGCATTGAAAGATGGCTGGCCTGTGTGGGCATTGTATGAATTAGGGCTGACTGACAAACCATGAGAAACCTAATGAGCTGTATGAGCAGTCCTGAAAGGACAACCTCTAATGTGATGTGCCTGGCCTACAGATGAGGCACCACTAAAACCAACCTAACCATAGAGCCTCTTGGGCTCCTACTTCTCTCGCTCCTGTGTGTGAACACGCTCTATGTGCCTGACAATCTCAACAACTTGGTGAAAACTAGTATC
>AWOL01S0173350.1:30356-40395 GCA_000715115.1 Nicotiana otophora
GATTTAGCAACTCAATAGTGGTAGCAGCCAGGCTGAGGTCATTGAGAGATGCTGGGTTGAGGCTGAGTAGGTGGGTCATCACCTGCGGGGTAGTCTACAGATGTGTCATTCTTATGATGTTTTTGTGTAGAGTTTCTTCCTACGAGTGGGTTATATATGTTGTAATTTGAGTTTGGACCGTTTGAGTAAGTTGGCTTGATTGCCACAAGAATGAATGTGAGCTTAGCAAATGATTTGAGGTATTTTTATGATCAGTACTACATGAGTACATGAAGGATTTTGCTGGATTATGGTGCGAGATTATGGTAGTAATGGAGTAATGGTATTGTGAGTTATCATATGTTATGATCCATGGCTTCGAGGTAAGCGGATGAGTCTGCTATCCACGATCAGGTTGCATGGCCATGCATTATGTTGAGTTTTAGTTTCAGGCACACCTGTGGATCGATTATGACTTAAAGAGGTTGATTTCGGGAATGACTCAATTAAGGAAATTTCTGGGTGCATGATGTATTATACTTTATGGGAATACTAGAAATATTTTAACAATTCGAGTTTGTTATTCATGGTAGAGGTAGTGTGCATAAGGTAGGGATTCACTTGGTTCCTTAGAAATGTAGAGTACTTCTTTTGATATTGGTGTGCAAATGGGGCACATGTTATTCTGCTCGTTTCGCTAGTGTATTTGAGATTATAATAGGGTGGATGACTCTCGAGAAGGTTCTAATGAGTTCAAGATTCCTATGTTTTATTTGAGGAATTTTTGGATATGTAAATGGCTAAGGTCTGAGATTTGCATAGGAGGATGTGGGGACTAGAAAGATTGAGGAAATAGATTTTAATTCACATAATGTCTTTTCAGTGTAGGTATCTCAGTTGCGGTATTCTAGGCGCTTAAGAGAGAATACATCGGCTTATGGGCTTTAGGGCGATGTGGTTTCACGCTAGGATCTCTTATGATGAGTTTTGGTTAGGGACAGTGGTGTACTGGCAAGGAGAAGTGTTAACTTGAAGGAAAATTAGAAGGAACTCGAAGAAATAGGACAACTTGGTAATAGGTTGGATCAACATGGTAATGGATATAATCGGAGCTTTTAGTTCTTTTGGTGCCAATACGCTTGGTTTTGGTGACCTACATGACTTGGTTGAGTTAGAGGGATTTGGTTTTGATGGCTTGGTTATGTGAAAGTGGGTTTCAAATAGTTTTCGATGGTGTCGACTATAGTTTGGGTCAGATGTTTTCGACAGGGATGATGAGCATGTTGGATGTTGTAATTTTCCTTTTGGATGCAGGCCCTAGTGGTAGGTTTCTAGTTGATTAAGTAAGTACCCTGCTTGTAACTCAAAGTTGATAATGTGATACTTATATTTTCATATGATGGCATGATAGATGAGGTGTGTTGTATGAGATTTAGATTTGAAGGTTGAAGTTTGCGGTTCAGTTTTGAGGGGAAGGTCATGAGTTATTTACAGCATGGATTGTTTTTGATGTTTAGAAGAATGCTAGCACTATCTGGTATCAGCCGAGATGAGTGCGCTTTATGTTTTGGATTACGGATACTTCGTTCGTATTACGATATTCTCCTAGTGGATCGACTATTGATGTTATGATTTTTCTATGTGGCACCGAAGAATTATAGAAGTATTTATTTTGAGATGATGGTGTATGAGGGACATATCAGCCACTTGGGATTGGATTTGGTGATTCTGGTATTCTAGGTATTTGTAAACTGGGAGATCTCAGAGGCAAATTGTTTATTAGTTGCGGACTTAAAGGATATGGCGGGAGATAAACAGATGATAGTATATGTTATGGATAGGTTCCACTGGATCAGTGGAAAGGTTATCTACTCACTATGGAAGGATCGGAATTGATTTGGAGACCACTAGAAGGCCTAATAATAATGTTTATTCTACATCGGGTCGGATTTATTTACTTAGTACAACTATTGTTGAGGGGTGTGTCATCGATTAGAGTTGTCTTATTTGTATGCTGATATGTTTCATGTGTTACTCTTTTATGCTACGATGGGATGTGAAACTGTTGACTATTTACACATGCGATGCGTTTCAGTTTAGGACTAATGGCGGAACTCGAGGGAGATAGCTTGTAGGGTATTGAATGGTTGGTTGCACCTTGGTTGTGGTCCTTCCTGTTGGTGGTGTATTGTGCTATATATTTTTCCATGGTTATGTTCATGCACTTTTCATGTTTGTTGTCGATTTGCTTATGGTTGCTTATTTTGAGCAATATGGTTAGAGGTATTTCATATGAACTGGTGTTTGGATGGGGTCACACATCGCAGCGGAGTTATGATGAGATATGATCATTCATGTTAGATTCATGTGTCTTGGTTCTACTATGTGTAATTGGTACATAGCATTGTGTTGTGGTGGTATCTGTAGAGCTTGCGGGATGGTTCTCTCATCTCATTCTCTTACCATTTTTGGGTACATTTTAGTTGTTGCTTATTGGTGCACGGATTACATGGTTTGTGGCTTTAGGTAGTATTGGTGTGGCATATCAGTAGAGCATCTTGTATTTGATGAGATGAGGTCATTGGACCTGGAATGAGTGCAATCAAATTTGGTCACGGTATGTTTGGAAGAAATATTTCACTAGTCATCTTAGAATTTGGGCTATGGTTCTTATCGGACGAGAAGACTCCATGCCTTGTTGATACGATGAGTGGTCATGGGTATCTACATGTTTTAGTTATCATTGGTAGTGTGCTAAGCTTTGGAACGAGGTGTTATTTGATATGAGGTTTTGTTACCATTACCAAAATTGCCATTGAGCAGCTATAGTGGCCGGAAGTTATTGCTATGAGCATCTGAGTTATGTGGTATTTCATGTGATCATGTCTTGGTCTATGGTTATGATTTGATAAAGCTTGTTCAAACATATAGAGTGTTTAGATGTGAGAGCCGGGTCTTGTTACGGATTTCGGATATTGGAGATTTGATTCTAAGGTATATGGGCTAAGGTTGATGGAAGGATCTTCAGTTAGGTTGTATGGGCAGAATTCTAGGGTTTGGGGTGATGTGGTAACACCCATGAGTACATGTTTGGTGAGTTTATATAGTTATTTGATGGCTTTGTTACGACTCTTGGAACATTCGAGGACAAACGTATGTTTAAGTGGTGGAGAATGTAATGACCCGACCGGTCGTTTTGAGCATTTGCATCCAGTTCATCGGTTCAAGTTCATGAGTAGCTTGAGATGACGTATTATGACTTGCGTGTATGGTGTGCTTTGGTTTTTGAGTGGTTCTAGATTGATTTGAAAAGATAATTCCTAACTCAAAAGGTTTAAGTTGGAAGAGTTGACTAAGTTTGACTTTTGTTTATTTGACCTCGGATCGGAGTTTTGATGGTTCCGGTAGGTTCGGATGGTGATTTTGTCCTTGAGCATACGCCATGATTTGTATTTAGATTTTCTAGAAAATTTCAGTGCTATTTGGCAAAAGTTGGAAATTGTTGAGGGTTTGAAAGTTCATAGGTTTGACCGGGAGTTGAGTTTGATTTTAGTGGGTCCAGATTTTTGTTTTGGAAGCTAGGATATGTTCGTTTTGTCATTTGGAACTTGTGTGCAAATTTTGAGGTCATTCCAAGTTGATTTAATATGGTTCAACACGAGTATTGTAAGTTGAATGTTCAAAAGTTTTTAAATTTTTAATTGACGAGCCATTCGTGGTTTTGATGTTATTATGGTACATGTGATATTTTGGAACTTAATGGTAGGGAATGCTCTTCAGTAAACTGCATCTTTTAACACTCCATTGTACTGGAAGGTGTTCATGATTTCTTCAAAATCCATTAAGTGAGTGTTAGGATCTTCATTCACCTACCCTCTGAAGACACAGTTGCTCTAGATAGCTTGAAGCAAGCCTTGTTTCAACTCACAATTATTTGCTTCTACTGGTGGAGGTCTGATACTTGACAGTCCCTGATTGTAGACTGGTCTGGCATAATCACCCAATGCTCTACCAGGCCTTGGTACCGCATTCTGGAACTGGCCTTCAATCAAAGGTCGATTTAGATTGAATCGTCGACCCCCATTATCGCTGACAGTCTCATCAGCAGCTCTACGGGCTGCCTCAGATGCTATCATTTCAGCTTCTTCTCTATGCTATGCTGCTTTACTTTCAGCTAAATTTACCTCATCTTCACAATTTTTAGCCATATGTTTTGGGGTTGAAGGTTGCCCCAAAAATTTTCCGATGAGTTCATTCTCTTTCCTCAACTGTCACAGACTCCTTTCCACCTCTAGATTGTATGGAATCAATTCATTTAAAGACAATTGAGTCATACACTAGAGATGTCAATCTACTGCCTACACGGGAAAGAGGAAACCCGTGAAGAATAAAAAAAAATTCATGAATTAGCACCAAAAACTAATTTGAACCCTATTGATTACCAATCCTCGGCAACGACGCCAAAATCTGATGAGCGCAAAACACAACACAAAATTATTGCTCTCGAGGCAAAGATAGTATAGTAAAGTATTGTCTCCACATGGATTAGATTTAAACAATGTTCGAGTAATTTCTTGTTTAATTGCTATTCACGAGGATCAACACTTGCGTTAAATGATTATGAACTACATTTAACTACTAAAATAAAGTAACTGACAATTGACAACAAGGAATTTGAGATTCACTGAGTTGGTTTCTTATCAATGTGAGGAATAAGGTTTTAACAGGATAGGTGCAAGATAGCTATTTAAGATTTCACTCTAGTTTAATTCACTCTAGTGTTCTAATGATTCTCCTAAATTTACTCGATGATTAGTTCAATCGTGTAGTCAAGAATCCTCTCTTGATTAAATATTTACTCTACGAGGTGAACTAATATAAGCACTGTGAAGTATGCAAGCATTCGTTAATGGATTGGTCCTTAGGAAAACATCTCTCGAATATTCTCTTAACTTGATTTAATCAATAATTGAACAAGCTCTTCCAATTACTTAGAGAATAAATGAATTAAATAAAACAACATAATGCAAACATAATCACCAGGATATTCCTCTTTTGATAAAATATACTGATGAATAAAGTTGTAACAATTCAAAAATCCATAAACAAATTCAAGCACGAACTAGAGTTAAAATCCACCAATATTTATCAACGCACCAAATACATCGAACCCTAAGGTAAACTACTCCATAATCATGAAGAAAGTCATCATGAATATATTTAAGAATAAGAAAGCATCAATCTAACGTTACAATCCAAACTCTCGTATTAAATTGATGGAAAGATGATGAAATCCCGAGTCTTGTTTCCTCCAATGCTCTCCCAAAGCTTCGAAGGTCAAAAGTCCTCTAAAAATCATGTTTGTTGTGTATTTATATCATGTAGGAACGGGCCCAGCTGAAACTATCCTTTCCAATCCGAAGTGGGACACTTGGACCGTGAAAATACACTGGTGCGGCGCCCCATGTGCTGCCCGATGCGCCACATTAGTGAGGATCTTCAGAGAGTTGATTTTTTTACTTTGTAGGAATTTTGCACTGACGCTATAAGGACCTTGGTGCGTTAGTACAATTTTCTAAGAGTAATTTTTGCTGTCTCACTTTTTGATATCAAGACTTGGTCCTCGACACCCGAACTTGTTCCTGGCTTTATTTCATGGGCTTTTACTCAGACTTCAATGCTCCAACTTGTTCGAATTAGCTCAAAATTATCTTAATAGCTCGGAATAACTTCCTGCTAGGCATACAATACATAATAAGTGCAATACACCAACAGTTAAGCTCAAACACAAGTAACATACGGTAATTGGAGTGTAAACTACAACTAAAATACGAGTTTCTAGCCTACCATCAATTTCCAACCATAGCTACCACTCGTCCTTGGTAGTTTAAATTTGAGTTCTGTTTATGTATAATTCAAACAGACATTGTAAATATTTGCATACCAACTTTATAAATCTAACGTCTTAGTGGTTCATGACTTGTACTACTAATCCTTGGGTTGTTGTACTGAGATTCAGTTATTTCGCATATTGACTCATATTATTTTAATTTGAATTGAGTTTATTATTATTTAGCTTACATAGCGGGTTTAGTTAGGTGTCATCACGACAAGTTAGATTTTGGGTCGTGACGAGTTGGTATCAAAGGTCTAGGTTCATAGGTTTTATGACTCATGATTAAGTGTCTAGTAAAGTCTTGCGGATCGGTATGATGACGTCCATACCTATCTTCGAGAGGTTACATGGCATATAGGAAAAACATTTCCCATCTTTCGTTCCTTATCGTGTGGCATTGATTCAGCTTGAAGCGTATCTCTTGAATTCCTTCTACTCTTTCGTATGTTATGTTGGGCGATCGATATCAGCTATACATCGACAGCTTGTAATTCCATAGATGAGGTGCGAGATGTGTTTCTGTGTTTTGGTAATGGGCCACTCTGTAGGACTTGATGCCAGGTTCAGACTGTAACTTGGGCTCAGTGGTTTCGGTTGTAGGAGTATGTGCTTTTGGACTTATATGTTTGATAGTTTCCCTAATGGTGGGATTGATGGCTCAGTGAGTAGTTGGATAACTATATGATGAGTATGATATGATCGAGGTCTGTGTGTATATGGTTCAGATGCCTCGAGAAGAGTTTTTTGTGATGAAAAAGGAATGTGGATGATTGATTTCTGTCCCGATATATTATGCAATCTTTAGTTATAAGCGTGTAGATAGATCTTTCATGTTGTTTATTTGTGAAATAAAGTAGATTCTTATGTCTTGTGGACGAGTTCAGACTCGGCATGATTTAGCAACTCAATAGTGGCAGCGGCAAGGATGAGGTCATAGAGAGATGCTGGGTTAAGGCTGCGTAGGTGGGCCATCACCTGCAGGGTAGTCTACGGATGTGTCATTGTTATGATGTTTTTGTGTAGAGTTTCTTCCTACCAGTGGGTTATATATGTTACAATTTCAGTTTGGACCGGTTGAGGAAGTTTGCTTGACTTCCACAAGGATAAATGTGAGCTTAGCATATGAGTTTGAGGTATTTTTATAATAAGTACTACATGAGTACATGAAGGAATTTGCAGGCTTATGGTGCGAGATTATGGTAGTAATGGAGTAAGGGTATTGTGAGTTATCATATGTTACGATCTTTTGCTTCGAGCTAAGTGGAGGAGTCTGCTATCCACAATCAGGTTGCATGGTCATGCGTTATGTTGAGTTTTAGTTTCAGGCACATGTGTGGATCGATTATTACTTGAAGAGGTTGATTTCGGGAATGACTCGAGTAAGGCAATTTCTCGGTGCATGATGTATTATACTTTATGGGGATACTAGAAATATTTTAATGGTTCGAGTTTGTTATTCGTGGTAGAGGTAGTGTGCATAAGGTAGGGATTCACTAGGTTCCTTAGGAATGTAGAGTACTTATTTAGGTATGGGTGTGCAAATGGGGCATATGTTAATTCTGCTCGTTTGGCCAATGCATTTGAGATTAGAATAGGGTGGATGATTCTCGAGAATGTTCTAATGAGTTCAAGATTCATATGTGTTATTTGAGGAATATTTGGATTTGTAAATGGATAAGGCCTGAGATTTGCATAGGAGGATGTGGGGACTAGAAAGATTGAGGAAATAGCTTTTAATTCACATAAAGTCTTTTCAGTGTGGGTATCTCGGTTGTGGTATTCTGGGGCGCTTAAAAGGGAATACATCGGCTTATGGGATTTCGGGCGATGTGGTTTCACGCTAGGATCTCTTATGATGAGTTTTGGTTGTGGACCGTGGTGTACTAGCAAGGAAAAGTGTTAACTTGAAGGCAAATCAGAAGGAACTCAAAGAAATAGGACAGCTTGGTAATAGGTTGGATCAACATGGTAATGGATATGATCAGAGATTTTAGTTATTTTGATCTAGTGAGGGTTTACCAGTGTTTGGTGCCAATACTCTTCGTTTTGGCGACCTACATGACTTGGTCGAGTTAGATGGATTTGTGTTTGATGGCTTGGTTATGTGAAAGTGGGTTTCGAATAGTTGTCGATGGTGTTGACCATAGTTTGGGTCAGATGTTTTCGACAGGGATGATGAGCATGTTGGATGTTGTTTCTAGTTGATTATGCGATACTCGTGTTTTCATATGATGGCATGATAAATGACGTGTGTTGTATGAGATTGAGATTTGAAGGTGCAAGTTTGCGTTTCAGTTTTGAGGGGAAGGCAATGAGTTCTTGACAATATGGATTGTTTTTGATGTTTAGAAGAACGCTAGCTTTATCTGGTATCACCCGAGATTAGTGCGCTTTATGTTTTGGCTTATGGATGCTTCATTCGTATTACAGTATTCACCTAGTTGATCGACTATTGATGTTATGATTTTTCTATGTGGCACGGAAGAATTATAGAAGTATTTCTTTTGACATGGTTGTGTATGAGGGACAAATAAACCACTTGGGATTGGATTTGGTGATTCTGGTATTCTAGGAATTTGTAAAGTGGGAGATCTCAGATACAAATTGTTTCTTTGTTGCGAACTTTAAAGATATGGCTGGAGATAGACAGATGATGGTATGTGTTATGGATAGGTTCTACTAGATCTTTGAAAAGGTAGATTGATTTGGAGGCCATTGGCAGGCCTAATGATAATGTTTATTCTGCATCGAGTCGGATTTGTTTACTTAGCACAACTATTATTGAGGGGTGTGTCATCGATTAGAGTTGTCTTATTTGTATGCTGATATGTTGCATCTGTTACTCTTTTATACTATGATGGGCTGTGAAACTGTTGACTCTTTACACGCGCGATGCGTTTAAATTTAGGACAAATGGAAGAATTCGAGCGAGATGNGTCCGTATTACAATATTCGCCTAGTTGATCGACTATTGATGTTATGATTTTTCTATGTGGCACGGAAGAATTATAGAAGTATTTCTTTTGACATGATTGTGTATGAGGGACAAATAAACCACTTGGGATTGGATTTAGTGATTCTGGTATTCTAGGAATTTGTAAAGTGGGAGATCTCAGATACAAATTGTTTCTTTGTTGCGAACTTTGAAGATATGGATGGAGATAGACAGATGATGGTATATGTTATGGATAGGTTCTACTAGATCTTTGAAAAGGTTGTATACTCACTATGGAAGGATCAGATTGATTTGGAGGCCATTGGCAGGCCTAATGATAATGTTTATTCTGCATCGAGTCAGATTTGTTTACTTAGCACAAACTATTATTAAGGGGTGTGTCATCGATTAGAGTTGTCTTATTTGTATGCTGATATGTTGCATTTGTTACTCTTTTATGCTATGATAGGCTGTGAAACTGTTGACTCTTTACACGCGCGATGCGTTTCAATTTAGGACTAATGGAAGAATTCGAGCGAGATGGGTATTGAATAATTGGTTGCGCCTTGGTTGTGGTCCTTCATGTTGGTGGTATATTATGCTATATATTTGTCCATGGTTATGGTCATGTACTTTGCGTGTTTGTTGTCGATTTGCGTGTGGTTTCTTATTTCGAGCTATATGGTTCGAGGTATTTCATGTGGACTGGTATTTGGATAGGGTCATGCATCGCAGCGGAGTTATGATGGGATATCATCCTTCGTGTTAGATTCGGGTGTATTGGTTCTACTATGTGTGATTGGTTCACAGCATTGCGATGTGGTGGTATCTGTGGAGCTTGCGGCACGATTCTCTCATCTGATTCTGTTATCATTTTTTGGTACATTTTAGTTGTTGCTTATTGGTGTGCGGATTGCATGGTTTGTGGATTTAGATAGTATTGGTGTCTCATGTCAGTAGAGCATATTGTATTTGATGAGACGAGGTCATTGGACCTTGAATGAGTGCCATCAAATTTGATCACGATATGTTTGGAAGAAAAATGTCACTAGTTAGCTTAGAATTTGGGCTATGGTTCTTATCGGACGAGAAAACTACATGATTTGTTGATATGATAAGTGGTCATGGGTATCTACATATTGTACTCATCATTGGGAGTGTGCTAAGGTTTAGAACGAGGTTTTATTTGATATGAGGTTTTGTTACCAGTACCAAAATTGTCATTGAGC
>AWOL01S0173365.1:0-13886 GCA_000715115.1 Nicotiana otophora
ATATATATATATATATATATATATATATATATATATATATAAGGAGCTATCCGTTGCTAAAATCATTATAAAAATTAGCTCATTTAAAATAAAATTTATCTACAAATATTTCATCCTTATTGTTTAAGTTTGTATTTTTATCAATTTGACTTTAATACTATTATAACTATATTTGCTCTATTTTCTGATATCTTTCACTATCAATGCTCTTTTTTATAGAAGTAAATTTACGTAGCCTAAGAATTTTGTCAACTAAAAAAAATAATTTTACTTAAATAATAAATTAGAAAAGAATACTTTTAATTACTAATTAGTTGAATTTAAGAACTAATCATTTGTTCTCAATCTTAAAGGAAAATTTTATTTTCTGTTGATTCAAATTCATAGCTCAAACTTTAAATATTTAAATGTAACTATAATTTCATTCAAGCATTTATAACGTAGAAAAGTCCTTCGTATCCTTTCAAATCTTAACTAATACTATTAGTTTATCTAAAGTTAAAGATAATTAGATATTTTTGTGATATACTTTAAATACCTAAAGATTGGAGTTCGTACATTGTTCAAATAAGAAAATATTTAATAGTCAAAACTTTAGTTAATTTTAAAGTATTCAATATTAATAAAATAATTAATGATAATTTTGTCCAATATAAAATTTATTTTTAAAGGATAAAAATACCGATCAACCTTTCTGTTACATCCCGCAGTATTACGTCGATGTTACACCCTGTAGTATTGTACGTTGAAATTGTCGTAAGATAATTGACCTCAGTTCAAGGACAAGATTATTTGGAGATCATAAGTATTATGCTATTTCAAACAAGTGACAAGTAAATTCGTGAAGGTGAGAGAGTAAGCGAATCGAAGAAAGTGAGTTTTTGTCAAAATTTGACAATTTGGGGATAAAATACGGTCCATGCTATAATACCCTGTATTTATGGACTTGTGTCATACAAGGTATCACATGACCATGATAGTGAGGTGTATAAAGTATGTTAAACGTGATTCGTATTTTAAGTAATTTGGATAATTTTTAATTATGTGGGTAATTGGTTAATTATTGAATTAGTGGGGAATTAATAAGTCGATTAAGGAAAGGGGTAAATTATTTTGGATAAACTTGATAGGCTCCTAACGTGGCAGCAAGTTTTGGCCAAATTAATGACTCTTAAGTAAGGACTTGTGGCCAAAGTCATCAAAGTGTGGGGCCACACCCACTAATACAAAAGACTTCTTGAATTCACAAAATAAGATACTTACACTTCTAAAGTGACGGATGAACTTCAGCAAAGAAAAGTTATATAAGATTATGATCAAATTCAAAAGTGATGGCAAATGGGGGTGGACCCCACTGTCCATTAACTACCACTATTATATTTACTTTTTGATGGATAAACTTATGTCTTGAAAATCTATGTATATCATCAGCAACGCTTTAGCAAGTGTGGAGGAAATAAATATTTTGCCTTTTATCAACATAGTTTAGAAAAAAGGCCCCCTTGAGAAATATGAGCTACAACGTGTGGAGGTAAAGATATGTTCTTGCATGGAACAAAAATGCGAAGAACGACATAGAGATTATGCCTACGTCAGTTTCCTCCGGATGATTGCAAATCAGCTTCAAAGCAAAGTAAGTTAGAAGAAGAGTGTAATCTTTCTCAAAGACACTATACAGGTTTTGCGCACCACCTCGATCTCATTGTTCTGTTTTGGCGCGTTGGTTAATCTGGGCTTTATTCTATGTGGAGTAAGGAGGAATAAGAGTATTTCTTGGAAAATAAGGTAAGAATTTTCCTCTGCTTGGTATATTTAAATTCTTCCAGGTCATGGCTAAATTGTAGGATGGGAATTATGAGATTAATAGCGGAAACTCGTATTTTGACGTTGTTATTGTCGTATCAGTTATTCGGTAATTTTCTAAGTTTTTTTTTCGTGGCTGGAAATCATTGGAGTAACTTGGATATATAGTTGTAGTCATGATTGATATATGTTTTGAAGGAAAGAAAATATTGAAGAGGTATGTTTGATAATTGTAGCCGAGATTGCCGCTTGTTGTATCATAGTTTGGGTTGTAAAACTTATTGTGGGAGTTGCTAGTTATGTTGTTGTATTACCTTCACCATGGTAGGCTTGAGGGAATGATAAGAACTGGGAAAATATCGCTTGTTTCATTGTAGAATTGGTTACCTTCTCTTATGGATTAAGAGAATTGTTCGTGTGGTTGACAATAGTATTATTCGTGTTGTTGATAATGTTACGCCTCACATTATTACATCGATGTTACGCTCCGCAATAATTTATTACGATGATGTTACGCTCCGCAGTAATTAATTACGACGATGTTACGCTCCGCAGTAATTTATTACGATGATGTTACACCCTGTAGTATTGTACGTTGAATTTGTCGTAAGATAATTGACATCAGTTCAAGGACAAGATTATTTGGAGATTATAAGTATTAGGCAATTTCAAACAAATGATGAGTAAATTCGTGAAGGTGAAAGGGTAAACGAATCAAAGAAAATGAGTTTCGTTGAAATTTGATATTTTGGGATAAAATATGGACCGAACTAATATACTCGGTATTTATGGACTAGTACCATACAAGGTACCACATGACTATGATAGTAAGATGTATGAGGTATGTTAAAAATGAGTAGTATTTTAAGTAGTTTGAGATAATTCTTAATTATGTGGATTATTAAATTAGTGGGGGGATTAATGAGTTGATTAAGGAATTAAGTGGATGATTTTTGGATAAGCCTTATAACCATTTACGTGACAGCCCATCACTATAATTAGTGACTCGTGAATTATGTTGCAAAATGATAAAGTTAGGTGAATTTTGGGTGGCTTAGTCATTATGCAAGTGTGGCACATGCCACCAATATACAAATCTTCTCTATATTATAATATTGAGATGCTTACTACAAAGCAACAGATGGAATTTGTCAAAGAAGGAATTTACATGAATTCTTTACAGATGTTGATGGCAACGTGAGTTACCTCTCAAAAGAGACTTCTCAAATTCAAAGAGAGACATCATGTGAATTTGAACGGCAACGTGAGTTACGTCAAAAATTCATACGAGATTGTATCTGAGTAACGTGAGAATTTTCATCTTCAAAGTGACGGATAGCTTCAGCAATAAAGGTTATCCAATATTGTGATCAATTTCATTAAGAGAGAAGGATTAAAAAATTCATCAAGGTAACTATCTTAAGCAAGAATTTCATACGAAATTATTCTGCGTAATAACAACGGAATTTTGCGATTCTAAGGGAGTACGGTGCAATCTTTTTCAAGAATATCATACGGATGTTTTCCTACTTCGATCCGTCGTCACGTGTTGTTGCAATAGACGCGTGTTAGAGAAATTGTCAAGAAAATCTGTCCAGGTATGTTAAGGCTATCCCTTCTTTCCTTTTGGCATGATCCGTATGATACAAACGAAATGAGCAAATACGCAACTTTCATAAATGACTCTATTCATAGAAATACTAGAGATGTCTATATTCTTGATTCCCCATGTGAATTATTATTATATCCTATGTTCATGGGTCTCAGAAAAATACGTATTTGATAAAGTTTGTCCGAAAGGCATATTGATTTTATGATACTCGAGAAATCTTATTAATGTATTTCTTATGCATTTATACATGTACATTTACTCATGACTAGAAGGCATTATATACGCATATATTATATGTATATGGGATATGGGAAGAGGTTATGGTGTTATATATGCACCACCACCTGATCAGCTGGTATATGTTGATAATTTTGCCCACAGTGGCCAAGTTGATATGATGGGATGCCCTCAGAGGCCTAATGATGTTATGAAATATGTACCTATGCACGACATGACATTCATACACATATGCATGACACTATAATTATTTCATGATTTATAGAGTTATCCAGACTTACAGGTTGAGTCATTTACTCTATATTTCTTCCATGTCTGTTATGTACTTATTTATGTGCCTTACATACTCGGTACATTATTCGTACTAACGTCCCTTTTGCCTAGGGATGCTGCATTTCATGCCCGCAGGTTCCGATAGACTTGCCGAGAGTCCTCCAAGTAGGCTATCTGCTCAGTGAAAGATGTTGGTGCATTCCATTTGCTCCGTAGTTGCTTGTTTGGTTAGTATGATTTAGACGTGTATTGTTTGGTGTGGCGGGCCCCTGTCCTGACCTTTATGATAAGTACGTACTCTTAGAGGCTTGTAGACAGATGTCATGTATACAGATATTTGTATGGCCTTGTCGGCCTATATTTAAAATATATAATGGATCACATTGGCCTTATATGCCCGTATGTCATAGGTATAAGTTTCTATATCAGGTTGGGTCGTTCTATGTTGGGTATTCTCTCATGTTTACTCTGGTTGTATCGTGACGCGCCTTCTGGCCCACTTCTCTATGATGATGTAATAAGAAAGATACGTTACATTGGTACTCGGTTGAGTAAGGTACCGGGTGCCCGTCGCGGCCCATCGGTTTGGGTCGTGACAAAAGTGGTATCAGACCAGTTCTGTCCTAGGGAGTCTACAAGCTATGTCTAGTATAGTCTTGTTTATGGGTGTGTTGTGCACCACACTTATAAGCATGAGGCTGCAGGGCATTTAGGACTGTCACTCTTTATTCTTACTCTAGATCTTGTAGTAGAGCTTAGTTGTAAGACCCCAATTTCCTAAACTGTATCTTATTCATAATACGGCGATGCCTACATCCAGAAAGACGGTTGATAAGAGGTATAGTTGTGGAAGAGTTGAGTCAGAAGAACTCGATTTTGCATGATTCTTATGATGAGTAAATGTGAGGTATTCAGAAGATCATGCATGTACTAAAATGTGTAAGGTTCTTGACAAGGAGCTTTAAGGCAAGAATATTTATTCACTATTACGGTAAAAAGGAATAAGAGAATTGGAAGATAGATACAAATTTCAACAAGTAAAAGAAGCAAGGTGAAGAAGGGAATAATGTACCAAGTTAGTAAAGATGAACATTATCTACAATTCAGGAAGAGAGATATAAGCATTTTGAGTTACCTTCAACAGTAACAGAGGTATGTACAATTGGCTACATCCATCTCATTTATGCCCTATGGAAGCAAACAAAAGTAGTATAAGAGATGAACGGATATTAGGATCTGGCTGGGGTTAGAGTGAACCAACATGGTGGATGGCTTGTTTGCGTGGGTTGCCATGTCCGAAGAATACTGCAAATGTGCTAATAGATCTCCTCGTGAGACACCAGATGGTGTACTCTAAAATAGTACAACTAGATACGAATACTACAAAGATAGTCACTAGAAGCCTTGAAGGGATAAATATTACCTTAGTGTGGATCCCGTCACGAGTAGAGAATGAATGTTAGGCAACCCGAAGAGCCAGTAGATGGATCAAGGGGAGCTAAAAAACAAAAGAATGTCTTGTTCGAGTTTTCAGAATAAAGTGATAGATAGAGATGTTAGCAGGGAAATAAGAAGAGAGTTAATGAAGCATTACGAGTAAGATGTGATACATGATGACAACAGTAGATCAAAACGATGACAGTATTACAGAGTCTATAGTCAAGTGAAGGAAAAGACAAGAGGTGATAGGCCTTGAGACAACAAAAGAGTATAGGCCATAAAGTCATATCCCCATTTCGAGAAATAAGTTTGTGACTCCAACGTGATTACCAAAAGGAAAAGTTAGACCCCAGAGTAATAAGAAATCAGCATGGACTGATGAGCAAGATAAACTAAACATGAACTAGGGACTGAGTAATAGTCGGCATCATGAGAATATCAGAGATTGCGTCCCGACGATAATAGAATGGAGGACAAAAGAATAACCTTTAAAGGTCATTCAGGAAGACATTTCCGTAAAGCAAGCAATGTGAGCAAAGTTAAGCTTAAGGGACTATGTGTGCCAGTTACACTAAGTGTCACCCTCGTGGGTAAGGAATTTTGTTATCCTTAGTACATAAGGATTATCGCAAGGCGGGTAAGGGTCATCGATGATGTGAAAAGACACCAAAGAGGAAGAGGTAAAACATCTATAGGTAGTTCGTCGTAGCTCTAAATCTGAGTACTCCCCTAAAGTGGGGAATATGGAGTGATGTGGCATTAAGTTAGAATTAAGTGATTCTAGTAACTATAAAATGGTGAAGGAAGAATGCGATAAGAATGAGAAAGAGATAAGATTGCACTTATTCGAATCCTATAGATATGCTACGATTCCAGAACATTATGCAAACACGACATTAAGGAGAGGAGGTAAGGGTTCCTGCCCGAGATGTTATTGATAAATAAGGAGCCAGTGCGAGACGTAAGTTAAGACAAAGAAAATAACCCAAGAAAGATTACGCGTAATATTTATATGAGAATGGGACAACGAATAGTTAGCAGCTGATTCAGGAAGAGCCTAGTTATGGCTAGACAAGAGGATACAAACAAATCAACAGATCGTGCAAGATAAACATATTAAACCCCAACGGGGGAATTCAATCTCGCAGATACGACATCGTGACCCTTGAAAAATATTCAAATAAGAGTTAGGTAGTTAAAGGTATCGTATAAATGTTACAAAAACAAAATAGAGTGCCATTGTAAGAAAGTCAAAATATCAGTTCAGAAGCAACCCTACAAGCACAAGGACGTGGAGATAAGTAACTAAGGATAGTTATAAGAAAGGAAGAACATCAAAAATTCTGTCAAGTATACGATGTAATAAGCTCGCAACTTTACAAGAGTTAGAAGGTCTTCCCTAAGTACTACAATGAAAGATTAGTTGAGGAAATAAGGAAGAAGGCTTCAACCTAAGCACGACGACCTAAAGAGGAAATGGTCATGTAAAAAAAAATAGTCTCACTACAACATTGTATGCACTCCATAAGAAAGTGACACCTACCGTGGCTAATGAATGGGAAGTAAAAATCAAAAGTAACATTCGAGATCATATGAGTTGCACGAAAACTCTGGCATGTGTGGGAACTAAGATAAGCTAAGTATACAGGCAACAATGGGGCAGAAAGACCAGGAAAGGTAATATCTTACGTTTAAAGAAAGCTGAGAAAGAACGAAAGGAATTATTCGATTAATGATCTAGAGTGAGTTACGTTATGAATGCACTCAAGATTTCAGAGTATTATCCATGCAGCATATATGTTGACAATCATACAGTCGTAGAAGACTCATGTATGAGTTAAAATAAAGAATTGAGTCCAGGTCATAGACAAAGGATTGAATCGTTAGAAGATTGTATCATGGATATTCCATAGCGTTCATGAAAGGCTAAAGTAATAACTAATACCATGAGCCGCAGATCGGAAAATAGCTTAAGCCCACATAAAGGCTGATTAGAAGGAAGGGGAAACTAAAGAGTTACATCAACTAAGTAAATCAGGAGTCTGATTATTGGACCCAGAAAATTATAGAAATCGTGATTGAGAACATAGTGGAATCACTCTTAATATCAGAGGTGCAAGAGAGATAGAAGATGTGATGCGAGATTTTAAGGTAAGTAAAGTAAAGATGAACAACGTACGAGATACTCAGCTACAGAAGGTTGTGAATAATCCATACTGCAGATAGAAGGCTAGAAGTGCTAGGATTCAGTATCCATGAATGATAGCGGCGTTGTCAGTGGCATATTTTCTGGCCTATGGTTTCTATGTATCAAGAGGTCTAATTAAAAGAATAAAGAAGAGTTGAAAACGATGTGATATCTCGCTTGATGTTCCAGGATGACATAAGGAAATCTACGATGCAAGTAAGTTGAAGGAAGGTTGCGAGTAATATAAATAGATATGTATAGGTCGCAAGATAAAGTATGGTAAAACAACAAGGTTTTAGGAAGACATGAGTAAGGATAAGAAAAAGGCGAGTGAGGGGGTGATGAAAATGGATAAGTCCTCAGGATTAAGCCCATTAAAACAAGAAGAGCTGATGATTTCTCTAAATTATAAAAAGCTCAGTATAGCCTGAATGAACTCAAAGGAGTCTAATACTAGTAGCATTTAGAAAAGATGGAATGTTGCCCTGGTAGTAGAATGAGGGTGTGATTGCGATAGATAAAGGATGGCGTTTGGGCCTTCGATTGAGTAATGATTTAATTTCATGAATTGTACAGGATTAAAATACCCACATAAGGTGAATCACATTGGGATGCTATGAAATACGGTTATGAAAGCATGGTATTTCCCCAGGTGGATCAGTCTGATCATTTCAGATGTTCCCCGATGAGACGCAAGCCCTAGTGGCAAGGTATTACATAAGAAGTTTCAAGTTATCAGTGGTATATTGTATATCAATATTGAGGTGAATCAACAATAGATGGATAAAAGTCACAAAGTATGAGATGAGATTAAGTCGTCATTCTTAAGATGAACAGTAATGAGGAAGCATTAAAGGACTTAGATTTATACATATGGGATAAGCAACGAAAGTAACCTGAAGTTCGATAGCGGACCTCAGTAAAAATCGAAGTAAGAATTATGGTATAGTATGACCTATCTAGATGTAGTAAAGTCATACGAATGGATAATCGGGTCTATAAAATAAGATATAGCAATATTCGTAAGTTTAACAAAGTACCGAGCAGAGAACTTCAGTATACTTATAGATGCCCGGATGGGCATATTATCAAGCTTTGTATGTGCTTACAAAGTGAGGCCTCGAGATTGGCTAAAAACTAGATGAAAAAGGAGAAAAGAGTCGCATAGGCTACATGACAGAAGGAAGCAAGAGTTACGAGATTGGAAGAATTCCGACCACAGACCGTGGTGTGAGAAAGAGGCCTAAAGGAGGGAATGCCCTGGCCTTTAGATTTATTCAAACAACAATTGCCTAAATGGCAAGAGGAGTATTAAAGTACTCATAAGAGCCATGGGTTATGAGAATGATAAGTGCATCAGTCAACATTCGAGGACGAATGTTCCAAAAGGGGGAATGATGTTACTCCTCACGTTAGTACATCGATGTTACGCTCCGCAGTAATTCATTACGATGATGGTACGCTCCGCAGTAATTCATTACGATGATGGTACGCTCCGCAGTAATTCATTACGATGATGTTACGCTCCGCAGTAGTTTTTTACGATGATATTACGCTCTGCATTAATTTTTTACGACGATGTTACACCTTGTAGTATTGTACATTGAATTTGTCGTAAGATAATTGACATCAGTTCAAAGACAAGATTATTTGGAGATTATAAGTATTAGGCAAATTCAAACAAATGATGAGTAAATTCGTGAGGGTAAACGAATCAAAGAAAATGAGTTTCGTTGAAATTTGATATTTTGGGATAAAATACAGACCGAGCTAAAATGCCCGGTATTTATGAACTAGCACCATACAAGGTACCACATGACTATGATAGTAAGATGTATGAGGTATGTTAAAAATGAGTAGTATTTTAAGTAGTTTGAGATAATTTTTAATTATGTGGATTATTGGATTAGTGAGGGAGTAATGAGTTGATTAAGGAATTAAGTGGATGATTTGGATAAGCCTTATAACTATTTAAATGGCAGCCCATCACTATAATTAGTGACTCGTGAATTATGTTACAAAATGACAAAGTTAGGTGAATTTTGGGTGGATTAGTCATTATGCAAGTGGGGCCCACACCACTAATAAACAAATCTTCTCTAAATTATAATATTGAGATGCTTACTACAAAGCAACTGGTGGAATTTGTCAAAGAAGGAATTAACATGAATCCTTTACAGATGTTGATGCCAACGTGAGTTACCTCTCAAAAGAGACTTCTCAAATTCAAAGAGAGACATCATGTGAATTTGAATGGCAATGTGAGTTACGCCAAAAAATTCATACGAGATTGTATCTGAGTAACGTGAGAATTTTCATCTTCAAAGTGACGGATAGCTTCAGCAAGAAAAGTTATCCAATATTGTGATCAAATTCATTAAGAGAGAAGGATTAAAAAATTCACCAAGGTAACTATCTTAAGCAAGAATTTCATACGAAATTATTCTGCATAATAGCAACGAAATTTTGCGATTCTAAGGGAGTACGGTACAATTTTTTTCAAGAATATCATACGGATGTTTCCCTGCTTCGATCCGCCGCCACGTGTTGTTGCAATAGACGCGTGTTAGAGGAATTGTCAAGAGAATCTGTCCAGGTAAGTTAAGGCTATCCCTTCTTTCTTTTTGGCATGATCCGTATGATACAAATGAAACGAGCAAATACGCAATTTTCATAAATGACTCTATTCATAGAAATAATAGAAATGTCTATATTTTTTATTCCCCATGTGAATTATTATTATATCCTCTGTTCATGGGTCTTAGAAAATACGTATTTGATAAAGTTTGACCGAAAGGCATATTGATTTTATGATACTCGAGAAATCTTATTAACGTATTTCTTATGCATTTATACACGTACATTGACCCATGACCAGAAGGCGTTATATACACGTATATTATATATATATGGGATATGGGAAGAGGTTATGGCATTATATACGCACCACCACTTGATCAGCTAGTATACATTGATGATTTTGCCCACAGTGGCCGAGATGATATGATGGGATGCCTTCAGATGCCTGATGATGTTATGAAACATGTATCTATGGATGACATGACATTCATACGCATATGCATGACACTATAATTATTTCATGATTTACAGAGTTATCTAGACTTACAGGTTGAGTCAGTTACTCTATATTTCTTCTATGTCTGTTATGTACTTATTTATGTGCCTTACATACTCGGTACATTATTCGTACTGACGTCCCTTTTGCCTGGGGACGCTGCGTTTCATGCCCGCAGGTTCCGATAGACATGCCGAGAGTCCTCCAAGTAGGCTATCAGCTCATCGAAAGATGTTGGTGCACTCCATTTGCTCCGGAGTTGCTTGTTTAGTCAATATGATTTAGACATATATTATTTTTATGGCGGGCCCCTGTCTCGACCTTTATGATAAGTATGTACTCTTAGAGGTTTGTAGACAGATGTCATATATACAGATATTTGTATGGCCTTGTCGGCCTATATTTAAAGTATATAATGGATCACATTGGCCTTATAGGCCCGTATGTCACAGGTATAAGTTTCTATATCGGGTTGGGTCATTCTATGTCGGATATTCTTTCATGTTTACTCTGGTTGTATCATGACGCGCCTTCTGGCCCACTTCTCTATGATGACGTAATAAGAAAGATACGTTACGTTGGTACTCGGTTGAGTAAGGAACCGGTTGCCCGTCGCGGCTTATCGGTTTGGGTCGTGATAGATAATTATGTATTGCTGTATTGCTGTCACGACCCAATTTCACCTATAGGTCGTGATGGCGCCCAACACTACAGCTAGGCAAGCCAACTAATAAGTCAATCGTACATTGGTTAAACTTTTAATCCAAGCAAATAATAAAATACCAACTTCTACCAGTGTGTGTGCCAAGACCCGGTGTCACAAGTGCATGAGCATCTAGTAGATTATACAAAACTCCAAATACTGTCTGAAATGAAATAGACAGATATAAATATAAGAAGAGACACTGGTAGCTTCCGAACGGCTCAGAAAGGCAGCTCACCACTATGCCTACATTCATACGCATATGCATGACACTATAATTATTTCATGATTTACAGAGTTATCTAGAATTACAGGTTGAGTCAGTTACTCTATATTTCTTCTATGTCTGTTATGTACTTATTTATGTGCCTTACATACTCGGTACATTATTCGTACTGACGTCCCTTTTGCCTGGGGAAGCTGCGTTTCATGACCGCAGGTTCCGATAGACATGCCGAGAGTCCTCCAAGTAGGCTATCAGCTCATCGAAAGATGTTGGTGCACTCCATTTGCTCCGGAGTTGCTTGTTTGGTCAGTATGATTTAGACGTGTATTATTTTTATGGCGGGCCCCTGTCTCGACCTTTATGATAAGTACATACTCTTAGAGGCTTATAGATAGATGTCATGTATACAGATATTTGTATGGCCTTGTCGGCCTATATTTAAAGTATATAATGGATCACATTGGCCTTATAGGCCCGTATGTCACAGGTATAAGTTTCTATATTAGGTTGGGTCATTCTATGTCGGGTATTCTCTCATGTTTACTCTGGTTGTATCATGACGCGCCTTCTGGCCCACTTCTCTATGATGACGTAATAAGAAAGATACGTTACGTTGGTACTCGGTTGAGTAAGGAACCGGTTGCCCGTCGCGGCTTATCGGTTTGGGTCGTGATAGATAATTATGTATTGTTGTATTGCTGTCACGACCCAATTTCACCTATAGGTCGTGATGGCGCCCAACACTACAGCTAGGCAAGCCAACTAATAAGTCAATCGTACATTGGTTAAACTTTTATTCCAAGCAAATAATAAAATACCAACTTCTACCAGTGTGTGTGCCAAGACCCGGTGTCACAAGTGCATGAGCATCTAGTAGATTTCTTTTAACAATTAATTGATTTAAACAGACAATCAAGCCGATGAGATTTCCATCCTTTAATATCTTTATCTAACAATTCACAATATATTCATATAGATATCAATTAATATAAATAAATCAAATAATACAATTACACAAGTAAAGCATGCTTTGAGTCCTAAACTACCCGCACTTTAGCATTAATAGTAGCTACGCACGGATTCTCGTCACCTCGTGCGTACGTAGATCCCCACAATTAGCAACAATTATTTAATTTTAATCACATATGAGGTAATTTCCCCCTCATAAGATTAGACAAGAGACTTACCTCGTCTTGTTCCAATTTAATCCACTATAAGGCCTTTTCCACGATTATCCAACTCTGTCTGGCTCGAATCTAGCCAAAATAATTCGATAAAATCACTAAATATTGTAGAAATCAATTTTATAAGAAAATACTACATTTTTAAGAAAAGATCTCGAAATTAGTTAAAAATTCGCCCGCGGGGCCCATATCTCGGAATCCGGCGAAAGTTATGAAATCCGACAACCCATTCAATTACGAGTCCAACCATACCAGTTTCACTCAAATCCGACTTCGAATCGATACCGAAATCTCAAAATTTCATTTCTATGAGATTTCTAAACTTTTTCCAAATTTCAATCTCAAAACACTAATTAAATTATGAAAACAATGATATACTTGTATATGTAGACCAAATCCGAGTTAGAATCACTTACCCCAATTTTTTTACCTTGAAATCTGCCAAAAGTCGTTTCTGTTCAAGCTCAAGTTCGTCAAAAATGGCAAATGGGACGAAAGCCCTCTTTTTATAAAACTGCCCAGCAGCCTTTGGAACTGGTCCTCGAACTGGGCCTCGATTGGGGATTCGATCACAGGCTCGAGCCTGGACCTCGGTCATGGCCTCGATCAGGGCATCGACGTTGGGCCTTCGATCATAGCCTCAATCATGGCATCGAGCTTGAGCTTTCGATAAGGGCATCGAGCATGGGTCTCGATCCTAGCCCTCGAGCCTTACCTTCGATCATGCCCTCGAGCCTTGCCTTCGATCGAGGCTTCGATACTGAGCCTCGTCCCTAGCTTTGACTCATGCCTCGATCGTGGGATCGATATCTGGGGCTCGATCTGAGGCTCGATCACAGCCCAGAATATGCAGCAGAAGAGAAAATTGCAGCAGCTTTTTAAGTCCAACTTTTGATCCGTTAACCATCCGAAACTCACCTGGGGCCCTCGGGACCTCAACCAAATATACGAACAAGTCCTAAAATATGATACAAACTTAGTCGAACCTCTAAATCACATCAAACAACGCTAAAACCATGAATCATACCCCAATTCAAGCTTAATGAAACTAAGAGTTTTCAACTTCTACATTCAATGTCGGAACCTATCAAATCAACTCCGATTGACCTCAAATTTTACACACAAGTCATAAATTACATAACGG
>AWOL01S0173369.1:0-18945 GCA_000715115.1 Nicotiana otophora
TGGTTGAGGTGCGAGATGTGATTTTGGCATGCCGACGATGGGCTTGTCTGGAGGACTTGAGGCCGGGTTTTGATGGTAGCATGAGCACGAAGATTTCGATTAAGTAAGCACGTGCTTTTGGGACTTATATATCCGTTGGTATCCCTATTAGTAGAATTTATGATTGGATGGCTATGTGGTGAGTATGATGTGACTGCGAGATGTGTTCAGATTGTTCGAATGTGACGAGAAAAGTTTACTTGAGAGGTAACAAGGACTATTGGGTGTTTGATTTCNTTATGGGCCTTAGGGCGTTGTGGTTTTATACTAACAAGTATTGTACAATGCTTAGTGATTGAGTGTACTGAGCATAGTGAGAGAGAATGTGAGACAGTGAGATTGAGTACTCTGAGAGTGTGAGTATATGAGCTCATCTTCGAGATGCATTGCAATTTGACATGTGAACTTGAGATACATGCACAGAGGTGAATTTCCTTCTGCTACCCAGTTTTGGGGATATTTATGATTTTACCTGTATCTTGACATGTAGGCATAGAGAAGTACTTTCCTCATGATATCTGAAAATGAAACTTCTTACTATTTGTTGAAAAGAGTTTTGGGAAAAATCATAGTTTTCAAACTTACTCGTATTTTGGCTTTTGCGGTAAAAGATATGGGTTTTCACTGAGATACTTGAAAAGAAATGCCTATTTTTCTGAAACTGTGAATGGACTGAGCCTTTTATTTCCTAGATACTCTTTTGTTATTGTACTATGCTATTATGAACTGTTGTGGAATATTAGCGTTGGTCCAGACCTTTTTGTTAGCTCGTCACTACTTTCAACCTAAGGTTAGGTTTGTTACTTATTGAGTAAATGGGGTCGGTTGTACTCATACTATACTTCTACACCTTGCGTGCAGATGTTGGCTGCTGATGTTGATGTGTTCGATGGGAGCTGGATTTGAAGATGTACCTGCATCCCGGTTGTCGCTGACTCTTGTTCGTGGTAGCTTTAGATCTATAAAACTTTGTTTATGTACTTTTCAAACAGACGATGTATTTATTTCATTTCAGCCTTATAAATTCTATTCTTAGAAGGTCATAATTTGTACTACTAGTCCTTGGGAAATGTATAAGATTAAGTTAATTTCTTTACTTAATTGCTTTATTAATTGTTATTGGAATTTGATAGTTGTTAATTGGCTTACCTAGAGGGTTGGGTTAGGTACCATCACGACTAGTTGGATTTTGGGTCATGACAAGTTGGTATCAGAGCTCTAGGTCCATAAGTTCTACAAGTCATGAGCACGTGTCTAGTAGAGTCTTGGGGATCGGTATGATGACGTCCATACCTATCTCCGAGAGGCTACATGATATTTAGGATGTACTTCCCATCTTTCTTTCCTTATTGTGCAGCATTGATTCAGCTTGAAGCGTAACCCTTTGAATTCCTTCCATGCATTCATATGCGCACATGAGCGTTCGGTATCAGCTGTGCAATGACGACTTGTGATTCCATGGTTGAGGTGCGAGATGTGATTTTGGCATGCCGACGATGGGCTTGTCTGGAGGACTTGAGGCCGGGTTTTGATGGTAGCATGAGCACGAAGATTTCGATTAAGTAAGCACGTGCTTTTGGGACTTATATATCCGTTGGTATCCCTATTAGTAGAATTTATGATTGGATGGCTATGTGGTGAGTATGATGTGACTGCGAGATGTGTTCAGATTGTTCGAATGTGACGAGAAAAGTTTACTTGAGAGGTAACAAGGACTATTGGGTGTTTGATTTCTTTCTTGATAGGGTGTATGGTCTCGAGTTATAGGTGTGTTGAGGGATCTCTCATGTTGTTTAGTTGTGGAGTGAAGTAGATTCTTACGTCTTGTTGATGAGTTCAGAATCAAGAAGATTAAGTGATTGCATAGTAGTCGTGATTGTGGAAGAGTATATAGAGATGTCAGTTTGAGGTAGAGCAGGTGGGTTGTCTCCTGCGAGGTGTCCTGAAGTTGTGTGGTCCTTATGATGTTTTATAGAGAGTTATCTTTTACTAGTGAATGATATATGTTGCAATTTAAGTTTGGATCACTTGTGGAAGTTGGCCTGACTATTACAAGGGTGAATACAAGATTTGCAGATAATGTGAAGTATTAGATGGTTTGCATTACAGGAGCTCAGGAAGGATTTGGTTGAATCTCACTGCGGTATTATGGAAGTAATAGAGTATGGGCATTGTGAGTTGTGTGTTTTGAGCTATGGTTTTGAGCCAAGTGGGTGAGTCTTCTATCGACGTGTTGATTGCATGATTATGTGTTGTATTAGTTTCAGTTTGAGGTATACTGGTGTCGGTTTAATTGAGGTTTGAGAAGAGTGGATGACTCTCGAGATTGGTTCTAATGGATTTAAGATCTAAATGTAGCGATTTGGAATTTTCAAGATTGGTATATGGTTAGAAACTGAGAGTTACATTAGACGGTATCGAGACTTGTGGAAATTTTATATCATTGGGAGTTATGCATTTCAGTATCAATAAGGTGAAGGAAATAGTTTTAGGTTCACGCAAGGTCTCTTTAGAGTGGGTGTATCGGTTGTGGTGCTTCGGGGTGCTTAAGAGGTAAGTCAACGACTTATGGGCCTTAGGGCGTTGTGGTTTTATACTAGGGTCTCTTGTGTGGTGAATTTTGGTTAAGGATAGTGGTGTTCGAGGAAGGAGAGGTATCAATTTGAAGGCAATTTGGAAAGGACTTGGAGAATTAGGACAGCTTGGTAGTAGGTTTGGTTAGCACAGTAATGGATATAATCAGTTCTTTGTGTACTTACGACGTGGCTAGTCTCTACAGGTGTTTAGTGGCAATGCTCTTGGGTTTTGGCAACCTGTGTGGCTGGGTTGAGTTAGAGAGATTCGGTTCTAATAGCTTGGTTATGTGCAAATGGGTTCAAAGAGTTCTCAATGATGTGTACCAAGGTTCAAGGGGTATATTTCGTACTGGCATGAGGAACATGTGGTGTATAGTGAATTTCTCCTGGATGAAATCAAATGGAAGGTCCTTGGCTAATTGAGTATGTAGTCGCTTGTGACTCGGAGTGGACTATGAAGTTCTCGTATTTTTCATATGACGGCATGGTATATGCGGTGTGTTATATGGGATTGAGATTTACGTGAGCGGGATCACAGTTTTGTTTGGAAGGGAAGGTCATAAAATTCGTAGGCAGCATGGACAATTTCAGATGACTAGGTAAATGATATAACTATTTGGTATGGCTTGATGAGAGTATACATTTCATAAGGGGCAATGTATTTTGATGTATGGATACTTCACTGGTACTACGACACTCTTCTGGTTGATCGACTGCTGATATTCAAATTTTCTATGTGGCACGGAAGAATTTCAGAAGTATTCCTCATGAGATGATCGTATATGAGAGATGTGTTTAGACATTCTAGTGGGGGAGTTGGGATCAAATATGGTGATTCGTGTGTTCTATGGATCTGGAGACTGGGAGTTCTCAAAAGCAGACTGTTTCATGGTTGTGGACTATGAAGTCGTGGCCGAAGCTAGCCAGATGATAGTATGTATTATGATTCAGTCAATTGTAGGCTTTTAGAGGTTCATTTATCTATTTATGGGTGCCCGGAGTTGATTTGAGTGTCCATTGGTAGTCCCTATTAGGATGTGTATTCTACATCGAGTTGGATTGGTTGGATCCATAATGATATTGTTGAGGGATGTGTCATTCTATTGTTGATGAGCTTATTCGTGTTCTGGAATTTTCTGTGAGATACTTTTCTATGTTACGAGGAGCTGTGATTCGTTGGTTTTAGGCACACATGGTGTTGTTCTATTGTGGTCTTATAGCAGAATTTGAGCGAGATGAGTAGTTGGGTATTGCATGATTGAGGGTGTATTGGTTATGTTCTTTCGGGTTTTGTGTGGCATTGTGTCATCTGCTTCTCTATGGTTATGGTAATGCACTTTGGGTACTTGATGTCAAATTTCGCGTGGCTATTGATTTTGAGCAGGGTGGCTCGATGTATATAATATGGATCAGCGTTTGGATGGAGTCGCACATTGCAGTTGAGTTATGTTGAGGTATGATCCTTTGTGTTAGATACGTGTATTTTGGTCCTACGATGTGTGATAGGTTCTTAACATTGCGTTGTGGTGGTACCCGTTGAGCTTGCGGAACGGTTCTCTTGATTGAGTCATTTTCGTGATTGAATACATATGGATTGTTGTTTATTGGTGCATGGATTGCACGGTTTGTGGCTCTGAGTAGTATGAGTGTTGCGTGTTAGTAGAGTAATTGGTATCCGATAAGATGGAGTCATTCGATCTAGGATGGGTGCTATCGGATTTGATTGCGGTATATTTGGAAGGATAATATCGGAAGTCGGCTTAGGAATTGCCTATAGTTATTGTTGAAGGAGAGGGAGCTCCACGACTTGTTGATTTGATGAATGATTATGAGTTTCTGTGTGTTCTTTCATTATCGGCAGTGTATGAAGGTTTTAGAATGAGGTTTTGTTAGATGAGGTTTATTACCAGGATTGGGTTGTTCTGATCAGTTACTGTGATCGAAGATTTTGTTATGGGTATTTGAGTTAGGTGGTATATCATGTGATTGTAGCTTGGGTTATGGTTGCGGTTTGGTACAGTTTGTTCAGACTTATGCAGTGTGTAGATTGCGAGATGCAGATCTTATAAGGAATTCTGGATGCTGGAAAATTGGATTCTAAGGCTTAAGGACTAGATTGAATTGAGAAATTTCAGTTATGTTGTGTTATCGGACTTATATGGGATAGGGTGACGTGGGATCACCACCGGTTATGTGCATGGTAAGGTTATACATCGGTTTGATGATTTTGGGAACAACTCTTGGCACGTTCGAGGACGAACACATGTTTAAGTGGGGAGAATGTAACGACCCGACCGGTTGTTTTGAGCATTTGCACTTCACTCGGTAGTTTATGGGCATGAGTAGCTCCGTGCAATGTATTATGACTTATGTGAATTGTCGGTTTTGGTTTTCCGGTTATTCGGAATCGGTTTGGAAAAATGAATTTCATTGTTGAAGCTTTAAGTTGAAAGAGTTGACTAAGTTTGGCTTTTTGTGAATTTAACCCTGAAACGGAGTTTGGATGGTTCCGTTAGGTCCGGATAGTGATTTTGAACACGGGCATATGCCCGGATTTGCATTTGGTTGTTTCTAGCAGGTTTCGGCATAAGTTGGCAAACACTGGAAATTTGAAAGTTTGGAAAGTTCATAAGTTTGACCGGAAGTTGATTTTGAGGATATAAGATTTGGATTGTAGTTCCGGGAATTGGAAAAGCTTCGTCATGTCATTTGGGACTTGTGTGCAAAATTTGGGTTCATTCCGGGATGATTTGATATGTTTCAGCGAGAGTTTTGAAAATTGAAAGTTCAAAGTTCAAAGATTTTGATTTGAGTTGTGATTCATCGTTTTGATATTTTTATCTGTGTTTTGAGGCCTCTAGTAGGTCCGTGTTATGTTATGTGACTTGTGGGTACGTTTGGATGGGGTCCCGAGCGGCTCGGGCGTGTTTCGAAGTGATTTCGGATCATTTTCTTTAATGTTTCTATTGCTAGTTCTGGTGTGACCGCACCTATGGCTAGTTTGCACAGGTGGGATGGTTGCAGAAGTGACGAAGGGGTCGCAGGAGCGGAAATATTGCTGGGTGCAGGGTTCCGCATAAGCGGAGATTGCTTCGCATCTGCGAAAGCGCAGAAGCGGTTGGCAGCGCAGAAGCGATATTTGGGTGCATACCTGCGATTGCTCAGATGCGGGTATTTTACAGTAGGTGCGAAGGCAAGCCTCCAGTCTTCTCTGCAGAAGCGTGATTTTTGGTCGCAAAAGCGACGCCGCATGAGCGGCTAATGTGTCGCAGGTGGGCAGAATGATAAATACAAGGGTTCGCGATTTTGGCTTCATTTTAACATTTCCAAGCTCGGATTGAGGCAATATTGGAAGAAAATGTCATTATATGAATTGGGGTAAGTGTTCTCTACTCGGTTTTGGTTATATTTCATGAATCTACATTCGTTTTGGTAATTGGATTGTGAATTTAAAGAGGAAATTGGGGGTTTTGGCCTAACGTTTCATAATATGAATTTTTGAGTTTTGAACATCGAATTGGAGTCGGATTTGAGTGAAACTAGCATGGTTGGACTCGTAATTGAATGGGTTGTCGGATTGTATGAGTTTTGTTGGGTTCCGAGGCGCGGGCCGGGGTGTGATTTTTGGCCGGTTTTGGGCTTTGATTAAGGATTCAATCTTTATCATTTGGAATTGTTTCCTTGGGCATTAATTTATGTATTTGAATTGCTTTTGACAAGTTTTGAGCCGTTCTGAGGTCGCTACGCGCGTGATGGCATCTCTGGAGCACCGTTTGGCTTGCTCGGCATTGGTATTGGCTTGTTCGAGGTAAGTAACTCTTCTAAACTTAGTGCTGATGGTATGAAACCCTGTAGCCTGTTATGTGATTGGTATTGAGGTGACACACATGCTAGGTGACGGGTATGTGGGCGTGCACCATGTGAATTGGGACTCTGCTGCTTCTATGGCACTATTTAGTGGTCCTACTTTGCTGATATCCGTGTTTCCACCATGTGATATAGTAGTTAAGCTGTCAATCATGCTGGATATCATGTTTAGGCTTTATGCTGATACTGGTTGGACCTATAGTGGTCATTTCTTACTGTCATCTCACTGATTTTATTGATACTTTGTACTCAGTCATATCCATGCATTCATAGCATAACTCTGTCTCAGATATTATTTATTGATACATTATATCATAGTTGTCGAGCTAGTTTCATGACATTGTGAGTCCGTGAGTGAGACTAGAGAGATTGATGATTGAGTGAGGCCGAGGGCCTGAGTGAGAGTGACATTTTAGGATCGGACTGCATGCCACAACATATTATATTGATTATATTTTATGGGATCGGACTGCACGCCGCAACAATATATTGATTATATTTTATCTGATCGGGTTGCACGCCGCAACGATATATTGTTTATATTTTTATGGGACAGGGCTGCACTCCGCAGCGATATAGTGCTTGGGCTGAAAGGAGCCCCTCCGAAGTCTGCACACCACCAGTAAGTGCAGTCGACTTTATATATATGGATCGGGCTGCACGCCGCAACGGGTATTGTACATCGCTGAGTGATTGAGTGTGCCGAGCATAGTGAGAGAGAATACGAGACAGTGAGATTGAGTACTCTGAGAGTGTGAGTATATGAGCTCATCATCGAGATGCATTGCATTTGACATGCGTACTTGAGATACATGTATAGAGGTGCATTTCCTTCTTCTACCCAGTTTTGGGGACATTTATGATTTTACCTGTATCTTGACATGTAGGCATAGAGAAGTACTTTTCTTGTGATATCTAAAAATGAAACTTCTTACTATTTATTGAAAGGAGTTTTGGGAAAAATCACAGTTTTCAAACTTACTCGTATTCTGGCTATTTCGGTAAAAGATTTGGGTTTTCACTGATATACTTGAAAAGAAATGCCTATTTTTCTGGAACTATGAACGAACTGAGCCTTTTATTTCTTAGACACTCTTTTGTTATTGTACTATGCTGTTATGAATTGTTATGGAATATTGGCGTTGGACCCGACCTTTTTGTTAGCTCGTGACTACTTTTAGCCTAAGGTTTGGTTTGTTACTTATTGAGTATACTGATGTTGCTGTGTTCGATGGTAGCTGGATTTGAAGATGTACCTGCATCCCGGTTGTAGATGCCTCTTATTCGTGGTAGCTTTAGATCTACAAACTCTGTTTATGTACTTTTCAAACAGACAATGTATTTATTTCATTTCAGCTCTGTAAATTCTATTCTTAGAAGCTCATGATTTGTACTACCAGTCCTTGGAAAATGTATAAGATTCAGATAATTTCTTTACTTAATCACTTTATTAATTGTTATTGGAATTGGATAGTTGTTAATTGGCTTACCTAGCGGGTTGGGTTAGGTGCCATCATGACTAGTTAGATTTTGGGTCGTGACACTGACACCCATACAATTCTGAGTGATTGTGTGTTTATGATGGAGTGGGGGCATTTAATCTAGGCATCTTGAGTTTGCTGAGGGTGAAAGTACTTGATGATATCACTATAAGATTATTTACTAAACATATAGGCATAAAGATGCATTTTTCTCATGCTAGACGGTAATGTGATATTTGATGATTGACAAGTATATTTAACATGTAAGCATAGAGATGTATATTCCAAATGCTAGACATTATATGATGATTGATTACTTGACATATATATTGACATGTAGGCATATAGATGTACTTTCCTTATACTAATTAGTAAACGGAAATTCTTATATGGTGTTGTGAAGTGGGAATACAATTCTATTGATAAACTCATGTTTAGTTAATTTTTAGCGGTAAGATTTGGATCTGACTGTTGTACTTGAAAAGCATACCCACTTTCCCGTAAATATGAACGAGTTGAGCATATATCTCTTGAGCTATTTAACTTTACTATTCTCATTATATTATTACGAGTTGTTATCGGCTATTCGTGTTAGACATTGACCCCTTTCCAAGCTCGTCACTTCTTTCAACCTGAAGTTAGGTTTGTTACTTATTGTGTACATGGGGTCGGTTGTACTCATACTACAATTCTGCACCTTGCGTGCAGATCTTGGAGCTGATGGTGCTATATATGATAGGAGCTGACAATAAATATTTACATGCGTTCCGGTTCTAGCTACTACTTGTCCTTGGTAGCTTTAGATTTTGTACATCTGTTTATGTATATTTTGAACAAATGATGTATTTATTTCGTACCGGTTTGTAAATTCCAAGTCTTAAAATCTATAATTTGCACTACCAATCCTTGGGAGTTTGTATAGAAACAATAGTTTTAGTCATTTACTCTTATGATTCTCATTTGAGTTGTGTTAAATGTCATTTGGCTTACCTAGCGGGTTTGGTTAGGTGCCATCACGACTAGTTGGATTTTGGGTTATGACAAGTTGGTGTAAGAGCTCTAGGTTCATAGGTTCTACAAGTCATGATCAAGTGTCTAGTATAGTCGTGCGGATCGGTATGATGACATCCACACCTATCTTCGATAGGCTACAGGGCATTTAGGATAAACTTCACATCTTTATTTACTTAACGTGCGATATTGATTGAGCGTGAAGCGTATCTCTTTGAATTCTTTCCACTCACTAGTATGTTATGTGAGCACTCGATATCAGCTGTGCATTGACGGCTTGTGATTCCATGAAGAAGGTGCAAGATGTCTGGAGGACTTGAGGTCAGGTTTGGACCACAACTTGGGCTCGGTAGTTTCAGTTGTGTAAGCATATGCTTTTGGACTTATATATCTGGTAGTGTCCCTAGGTATGGGATTTATAGGCTGGCCAAAGATTGGATGGCTATATGATTAGTATGATATGACTAGGGGGATATTTTCAGATGGTTTGGATATCATGAGAAGAGTTTTCTTGGGATGTGAAAAGGACTATTGGGTGCTTTATTTCTGTCTTGATGTGTTGTACAATCTCAAGTTATGAGCGTGTTGAGGGATCTGTTATCTTGTTCATTTGCAAGATGGAGTAGATTCTTATGTTTTGTTGATGAGTTTAGACTCGAAAAGATTAAGTGAATGCATAATGGTTGTGACTATGGTAGGGCATAAAGAGATGCCAGTTTGAGGCTAAACAGGTGGGTTATCTCCCGCGGGATGTTCTGAGGTTGTGTGACCCCTATGATGTTTCTGTGGAGAGGTTTCTCTTATGGGTGGGTTATATGTGTTACAACTGAGTTTGGATCACTTGAGGAGTATGGCATGACTATCACAAGAAGGAATGTGAGCTTAGCAGATGATTCAAGGTATTTCTATGATTAGTGCCACGTGGGTTCATGAAGGATTTTGTTGAAATTATAGTGCATGATTATGGCAGTTTTGGAATAAGGGTATTATGGGATATCGGATGTTATGTCATATGGCTTTGAGCCAAGTGGGGGAGTTTGCTATCAACGGTCATAGTGCATGGTTGTGTTGTATTGTTTTCGATCTGAGGCATGTTTGAGGATCAATTATGACTTGAATAAGTTGGCTTTGAGGATGACTCGAGTAAGCAAAATTTCTGGATGCATGATGTTTACACTTTATGGATATATGGAAGTCTTGGAATGGTTTAGGTTTGTTGTTTGTGATGGATGTAATATACTAATAAAAGGGATTCACTCAATTGCATTAAGGTGGGGTTACTTATTTGGGTATTGGTGTGCTAATAGGGCACAAGACGTTTGGCGCATATTGGCGGTACAATTGAGAGTAGAGTAGAGCAGATGACTCTTGAGAAGGTTCTAATGGGTTCAAGAATCATATGCAGTATTTGAGGGATTTCCGTATTTGTAAATGGCTAAGATCTGAGATTTTCTTTGGATGTTGTCGGTACTAGCGGTATTTCTGTATCATTATGGATTCTATATTTCACTATCAGAGAGATTAAGGAAATAATTTCAGATTCACAGAAGGTCTCTTTAGAACGGGTATTTTAATTACAGTATTTTGGGATGCTTAAGAGAGAATATACGGGCTTATGGGCTTTAGGACGACGTGACTTCATGCTAGGATCTCTTGTGGTGAGCATTGGTTAAGGATCGTAATGTACTGGCAAGAATAAGTTTTAACTTGAAGGCAAGTCGAGGAGAATTCAAGGAAATGGGTCAGCTTGGTAATGATTTGAGTCAGCATGGTAATGGATACGAGCAGATAGTTTAGTTCTTTTGATGTGGTGAGGCGTTACCAGTGTTTTGTGGTAGTACTCTTGGGTTTGGCGACCTGCGTGACTTGGTTGAGTTAGAGAGATTTAGTTCTGATGGCTTGATTATGTTTAGTGGGTTTTGAAGAGTTCTTAATGATTTCTGTCATGACTTAAGATGGATATTTTCTACCGGCATGAGGAGTATGTTGCGTGTTGTGATTATCTCATGGATGGGATGAAGTAAAAGGAAATTTTCCTGGCTGATAGGGTATGTATCCTACCTGAGATTCAGAGTTTATAATGGGATTCTCGTGTTTTCATATGATGTCATGATAGATGTGGTGCAACGTGTGGGATTCAGGTTTGCATGTAAAAGGTTGCTGTTCAGTTTTGAAGGGAAGGTCATGAATTTTAGACAGTATGGACGGTCTCAGATGTTTATATGAATCTAGTACTACTTGGTATTACCTAAGAAGGATGTGCATTTCAGAAGGTGCACTATGTTTTGACTTTCGGATGCTTGACTGGTATTATGATAATCGCTTGGTTGATTGACTGCTAATGTCCATATTTTTCTATGTGACACAGAAGAATTATAGAAGTATTGTTTGTGAGATGATTGTGTATGAAAGATGTGTTGGTTATTCAAGTGGTAGAGCTGGGATCAAATATCATGATTCATGTATTCTAGGGATTTGAGCCTGTATTTCTCAAAGGTGGCATGTTCGTTAGTTACAACCGGTGAAGGTATGGTCAAAGTTATACAGCTAATAGTATGTGTTATAGTTAGGTTATTGTGGACTTTTAAAGGGTTATTTATCTATTTGTGCATAACCGAAGTTGATTTAGGGGCCCATTAGTAGGTCTAATGCGGATGTGTATTTTACACCGGGTCGGATTTATTGACTCAACACTGCTATTGTTGACGGATGTACCATTCGGCTAGAGTTGAGCTTGTTCGTGATATGATATTCTCTATGTGTTACTCTTCTATTCTACGATGGGTTGTGATCGGTTGGTTATTTCACATATGATGTATTTTTTGGGCCTTGTGGAAACATTCGAGCGAGATGCTTATTGGAGTGTTGAATGGGTACTTGCACCTTGGTTATGGTCCTTCATGTTGGTGGTATATTGTGTTATCTGTTTCCCTATGGTTATGTTCATACACTTTGTGCGCGTGTTGTTGATTTGCGTATGGTTGTTGATTTTGAGCATTATAGCGTGAGGTATTTCATATGGACCGGTGTTTGGATGGGGTCACACATCGCGGAAGATTTATGATCATTTGGTTTGATTTCGTGTGTCTTGGTTCTCCCTCTGTGATGTGTTTATAGCATTGTGCTCGTGGTGGCACCTGTTGAGCTTGCAGGACAATTCTCTCATTTGAGTTATTTTTTATTTTTTGGTACATTTGGGTTGTTGCTTATTGGTGTACGGGTTGCACGGATCATGTCTTTAGGTGGTATTGGTGTGGCATGTCTGGAACGAGTGCTATCAGATTTGATTACCATATGTTAGGAAGAATAATGTCATTAGTCCTCTCAAAATTTGGCAATGGTTTTGTCAGATAAGAAAAAGCTCCATGACTTGTTGATATGATGAGTGGTTATGAGTTTCTACGTGTTTCTTTCATTATTCGCAGCATATAAAGGGATAGAACGAGGTTTTATTTGATATGAAGTTTGTTACTGGTAATGGATTTGTTATTGATCAGCTATGGTGGTCGGAAGTTATTGATATGAGTATTTGAATTATACGGTATATCATGTGATTACATCTTGGTTTATGGTTATTGTTTGGTACAACTTGTTCATACTTACACAGTGTATGGATGCATGATTCAGGCCTTGTAATAGATTTTGAATGTTAGAGATTTGATTCTAAGATTTATGGACTAAGATTAAAGTAAAGATCTTCAGTTAGGTTGTGGTGTCAGGCTTACATGGTTTAGGGTGACGTGGGATCACCCATGCGCACGTGCATGGTGAGTTACATAGTGATTTGATGGTTTTGGGATGACTCTTGGCACGTTCGAGGACGAATGTATGTTTAAGTGGGGGAGAATGTGACGACCCGGCCGATCATTTTGAGCATTTGCATTTTGCTTTGTGGTTAGAGGACATGAGTGACTTCGTATGATATATTATGACTTGTGTGTATCATTGATGTTGATTTGCGGGCGATTTGGGATTAATTTGAAAGACTAATTTTCAACTAGGAAACTTAAGTTGGAAGAGTTGACCGGAGTCTGACTTTTGTGTAGATGACTCTAGAATATTATTTTGATGGTTCCAATAGCCTCATATGGTGAATTGTGGACTTGGGCGTGTGCCCGATTTTGCATATGGATGTTTCTCGAAGGTTTTGGGGCTAATTGGCAAAAAATTGCAATTTGAAGGTTTGAACAGTTTATAAGTTTTGCCGGTATTTGACTTTGATGATATCGGGTTCGGATTATGGTCCCGAGAGTTTAACTAGGTTCGTCATGTGATTTGAAACTTGTGCGCAAATGTGAGGTCATTTCGAGTTGATTTGATGTGGTTTGGCACAAGTTTTGGAAGTTGGAATTCAAAAGTTCATTAAGTTTGTTTTGAGGTGTGATTCACGATTTTGATGTTGTTATGTGTAATTTGAGGCCTCCATTAGGTCCATATTATATTTTGGGACTTGTTGGAATGTTCGGACGGGATCTCGAGGGGCTCGGGTGAGTTTCGGGGTGGTTTATGACTATTTCGAAGTTGCATGCACTGCTGATATTCTGTTGATTTCTGGTATTTCGGTTCTTCTATGCGATATCATTCACATTGTGTATTATGGGAGCTGGGTGATTTACTTCATCGTGTTCGCGACTTGATGATCACATTCGCGACTTGTTGATCGTGTTCGCGTAGCTTTGTGAGGCTTGAGCATCGCGTTCGCGTGAGTTTAATCTGTTCGTGTAGAGTTAAGCTGGAAGTTAGGAGATGGAGGATTTTGTCTTCACGTTCGCAAGGTTTTTCGGCCGTGTTCGCGTAGTGTTATCTGAGTAGTGCATCGCGTTTATGTGGTATATGTCGCGAATATGTTGAGTAATTTTGGAGTTGTGACTTTTATGCTTCGCGATCGCGAAGGGTATCCCTAGAGCAGACCTATAAGTACTCTATTTCGCACCCTTGAGTTATTTTATCACATATTGAGTTATGAAGCTTGGATTTGGGCGATTTTGGAGAGGATTTTCACCACATGGATTGGGGTATATATTTTTGTCTCGGTTTTAATTATATTCCATGATTCCATATTCGATTTTTGTATTTGATTAATGATTTTTAAAGTGAAATTGTGGGTTTTTGCATAAACGCTTCTCGTTAAAATTTGAGTTTTGAACATCGATTCGGAGTCGTATTTGAGTAAAATTAGTGTGGTTGGACTCGTAATTGAATGGGTTATCAACATTTATAAGTTTTGTCAGGTTCGGAGGTGCGGGATCGGGGGTGACTTTTTGATTGACTCTGAGTAATTGATTAAAGATTCGACATGTGAATGTGGCTAGTAATTCAGAATGTTCCTGAAATGTTTAACATAAGGAGTCCAAGGAATGTAGTGGGTCTATTATACGAGATTGTGTCAATGGGGGATAATGAGTCTTGGTGGGTTACAGAGTTATGAAATTATAGCTTCAAGCCAAGTGGGAGAGACCCACCGTCTACAATTAGATTGCATTGTTGTCTATTTGTGAGGTTTCTGGTTATCAGTGCATTGGTGGGTCATATCAACTAAGAAAGAAAACATCAGTGGTAATTTGAGCAAAGGATTTGAGGAATGTGTGCCATATTTGGTCTTATCGATTCATGTTCAGGCTTTGGGAAGACTTAGAGTCTATGCTTCGTGTTGATGTGATGTACAAGGAAGGTGATTCAGCCGGGTGCTTCTTTGAGAGAGTGTTCAACTGTTAGCAGAGCCTTGGAGTTGATTATATTCTTGACCAGGTCGGAATGGGTGACTCTCAACAATGGCCTTAGTGGATTCAAAACGTTAAAGTGCGGTGCCTATGGATTTCGAGTTTGTAGTATGATTAAGTATCAAGCTTTTGCAGCAGATTTTGAAAAAGGTTTGGGGTGTTCTATGTTATTTTCGGTTTGCGGTGTAGCATTGGAGGAATAGGAGAAAATGACTTCGGATTCATAAAGGAAATATCAGAATGGTCGTATCAGTTGAAGATGAGAATGTGCGCACAAGGAGGGTATGAGATGGTTTGTCGGTTTTAAGACAATGTGGTCCCGTGAAATGGGGTCACTCAGGACGAGTGCAAATTTGGTTCGTTACGTTGGAATGGAGATATTTTTACTATTTCTAAGGCAAGTAGAGAATAAATTGGAAGAAGTGGGCTCAGTTAGTAATGGTTGAATTAGCATGGTTGTGGCAGTGATAAGTTTCTTTAGTTTGAAGTTATACATATGGTTTGTGGTTGTACTCATGGGTTTGACAACCACCATAACTTGATTGATTTGGGAGATATGTAATTCAAACGGTCTTGTTATGTAAATGGATTCCAGAAAGGTCATGGCAGTTTAGATCCTGACTTGTTGTTATATCTCTGCGGTCTGGGAATTCAGTTGCGTATTGCATTGGTTCTTCAGAAATAAGCTAAGTGAAAAGTTTCTAGCCAATGGGGTGACTTATTCTACTAGTAGTTCAAGGGTTATAGTGAATACATGTATTATCACATAGTGGCATGATAGGTACAGTGAACTACACGAAATTTGAAAGTTGAGGATCAAGGTTGTAGTTTGGTGTTGACAGAGATGTAACGAGCTCGGACGAGCAGGGAAGGATTAAGATGTTTAGAGTAAGCTGGTATTGTCTTTAGCTTCACCTGAAACCGGTGTCATGTGTAAGAAGCTTTGTGTACTGATTTTTGCGAACTTTCAATTCGCTTTACAACATTGTGTAGCTGGTAGTACGGATGTGTAGGCTTTGTTACCTGGTACGGAAGGTCGGGGGGAGCGTATTGTATGGAAAGATTGTACAAGGGTGACATGTAGTCACTTGATTGATTAAGGATTGAAACAAAGTATGTAGAATTTTGGTACTATCGCTAATGTGAGAGTTAGGGCCTGAAAGGCGCCCTATCCAGTTGGTTGAGAATTGTGAAAGTTTGTTTCGAATTCGACGGTTGTTCCTGCGTGTTATAGAAAAAGAGTTATTGTGGGTCCTTGAAAGGTCATTAGCCTAGTACGGTACGATCAGAATCGACTTGAGGTCCGTGGATGGATATAAACATAAATGTTGGCTCTATAATAGGCTGAATGTGTTCATTTTAGCATAACGTTGTTTTCGGAGGGGTCTTCGGGCTTTGGATGCTATTTCTGTTGTCGGCCCTCCCGTGTAGTCTCAATTGTGCTATGTGGGTTATGAGGCGGTTTGATTATTTGCAGTCATATTGAGATCCCATATAGGTTGCAGTGTTATATGAGCAGGGTGCTCTCGAAATATAGGTCATTTATTGCACCTTAGTTGTGCTTGAGTTTTATAGTATATGACGCTACCCATCTCCCCAGGATTTATATTATGCACTTGGCGTGCTTGTGGTGGATATTCGGGCATTGTATGAGTTTGAGCGTTATGGCACGATTGGGTGTTTTCTTTAGATTATTAGGTGTGGATTGGGTGGCACGCCGCCACATGTATGTTGTTTGAATCGGGTTGCACGCCGCAACGGTATCATGTGTGGATTGGGGTGCACATCGAAATAGTGTGATGTTGAGTACAGTTCCCTATATCTATTCTTATGTGTTTTGTTTCTCATTTATGGGGAGGGTTCATAACATCCTTTTGGTTGTTTAATTAGTTGCGTGTCATTTTCTTTATATATCGCATTCGAGTTTGTAGTTGTTGGGCACATTGTGGCATCATATGAGATTTTTGGTAGTCTCTAAGGTGGCTTATTGCCTGAGTAGCTTATGCTAGGGGAGACGAGAATATTGGACCTGGGATCAGTGCGAGCAGATTTATATGAAACATATTAAAGAGAAAATATAATTATTTGGTTCATAATGAGGCAATGGTTCTTGTCAGAAGGAGAAACTCAATAATTTGTTGACTCGGCAGTTGGTTATGAATTTCTACACATTTCTTCCATCGTGGAATCATTTCAAGAGTTGGAACATGACTTATATGTATCATGAGGTGTGTTGTGGACATCAGACTCGTTGAATTTCGGCTATTATTATCGGAGGATGTTATTATGGTCATGTGAATGGTGTGGTGCATGGTATAAATTCAACAAAGGTATGCAATCCTGTGTTGGTGCATCGTGTAGTGATTGATACAGTGTTCGTAGGTTGGAAACAGGCATGGTGGAGAATTCTAGATGTTAGAATTGGGCTCTAAGGCTTAATTGAATCTTCAGATTGGCTCAAGCTAATGTGCTCAACTGGATGTGGTAGCATAGGTAGGTGCACAGAGTATTAAACAGTGATTTTGGAACAGTTCTTAGCACGTTCGGGGACGAACATATATTTAAGTGGGAGAGAATGTAACGACACAACCAGTTGTGTTGACTGTTAGAACCCCCTTCCCATAAATAAGACTCCATGTATGTGCTTTTATTAATTTATGACTTGCGGGGATGGTTGGTTCGGAATTTGGAAGTGATGGAGTTGAAATCGGAACAATTGGTTCCTTAGTTTGGCTTTAAAAGGGCAAGTTTGACTTCGGTCAACATTTTGAGAAAACAACCCCAGAATCTGGATTTAACGGTTCCAATAGGTTCGTATGATGATTTTGGACTTAGGCGTATGTTCGAATCAGGTTTTTGACAACCCAGGAGCGTTTTGGCAATTAATAGTAAAAAAATTAACTATTTAAAGGTTTATGTTCTTTAAATTTGGTTTGGAGAAGGTTTTGGAGTAATGGAGGTCCGTTTGAAATTTCGAGCCTGGGAATAGCTCTGTATTGTGATTCTGGTCTTAGGAGCCCGTCATGATGTTAATATAGAGGTCCGTAGGTCATTTCAGAGTCATTTGGTGAATGTTACAAATTTGAAGGTTTTTAAGAAGTTTGATCGGGAGTGCACTTTTTTTATTACGGGTTCGGAATCCGATTCCGGGAGTTGGAGTAGGTCCGTAATGCCAATTATGACATGTGTGCAAAATGTTGAGGTCAATCAGACGCGATTTGATTGGTTTCGGCATTGATTGTAGAAATTTGAAGTTTATTAAGTTTCAATTCGAGGGTGATTCGTGTTTTTGGCGTTGTTTGATGTGATTTTAAGGCTCGATTAAGTTCGTATGATGTTTTAATACTCGTCGGTATGTTTGGATGGGTTCCCGGGGGCCTCGGGTGAGTTTCGGATGCTTAGCGAATCGAATTTGGATTTGGAGGAGGAGCTGAAGCAGCTGGGCATCTGGTACGATCGCACCTGAGCGAAAAAGGGCTGCAGGTGCGAGCTCGTGGAAGCGAGGCATGAGTCGCAGAAGCGGAAATGCATGGGCTGGCCAGGCCCCGCGGGTGCAAAGAATATTACCGCGGGTGCGAAGAATTTTACAGCGGGTGCGAACAATTTTACTGCGGGTGTGACGACCGCAGGTGCGAAGAAATCCATCACTGGCGCGAGAGTTTTGCCGTGGGTGCGAAGGCCGCAAGTGCGAAAAAATCATCGCGTGTGCGAAGATCGCTGGGCAGTGAGTATTAAAATGGGGGTTTGAGCATTGTTTTCTCATTTCTTCATTCTTGGACGAGTTTTGGAGTTTTTTGAGACGAGATTTCAACTAGCAACTTGAAGGTAAGTTAATTACACACACTTTGAGTTAAATACATAGATTATGGGTAGATTATAACCTGTAAATTGTGGAAATCAAGGGTTTAGGTGAAAAACCTAGGTTTTAATAAAGATGAGATTATAACCACGAAAATTGTTACGGAATTGGATGGAAATTGTATAATTGAGTTCTTGACATTATGGGTAACTATTTCCTCCAAAAATTTCCGAAATTCGGGTACGAGGGCCTGGGGTACATTTTAGGAACCTTTTCATTTTGGGTTGGGTAATTAATTTAATAGTCTAATTTCGAATTATTGAGAATGTATTAATTATTTTGTATAACATTTGGATAGTTTCGGAATTTTCGGCATCGAATTAGGAATTGAATGCGACGTGGTGGTCGGGAAGTGGACTTTGAGACAAGGTATGTCTCTTGTCTAATCTTGT